>JAWQEG010004272.1:0-89503 GCA_033782935.1 Petrolisthes cinctipes
CTAGGTCGCTCGCACTCCTCCCGCTGAAGTCCTCACACCAGCGGTACACCTTGCATGTAGTACATGTAAATTTTCTTGCTGATGGACCAGTCATCTCGCTCTAATTCAATTTCAGACCAATAATATAAAAGAAAGGGTAGTGTGATTTGGTCTCGCATAAGTCTCATCCGCCTACTTCCAGAAGGTTTTCGGTCGTTCGGCCAACAGAAACCTTATGAGCCAAGCACACCAACCCTAAGGTCTCCCCTGGGTCGGACGGCCCCAATCGTGCCGCAGCTCCCAACTGAGCAGCACAAGAGTCCTAAGTAAATGGGACTCTGATTTTTCGACAGGGGTGCTTGAAGTGTAACCGTCGTCCTACTAATCCCTACTAATCCTCCATCCGCGGCCAAACTTAAAGCAAATAGTAAAACTAAATGTCCACGACTTAATCCGAGATCTTTTACTGGCCTGGCAGCCAGCGAGGCACGAAAGCTCTCTCACCAAAGAGCAGTCGAGCCTTTAGGCACCTAAGAACGGTCACAGGGAGCTGGTCAAGCTTATTAATCTAAGAGAATACCTACGGGGGTCCTGAGGCATCTCCATTACTCGTACCCCACACGCCTGAGATCCCTTCAATCTCAGCCCTTTCGAAACCTGTGAGCGTTAAAAGGCGTTGTTTTAGGAGGTTCCAAAGCCTCCCTTCTCACACGGCATAAGGTAGCTGGTGAGGTCCTTAACAATAAAAACTTATATCGAAAGTGATGAAGATTTTTTTTTTTTTTTTTTTTTTTGTTAGGACAGTTAAAGAGCAGTTGTGAAACTTAATATTAACATGAAGATTTGACAACTCTTAGTCAGGATCCTAATAACGCTACCTTTCTGGCACGGGTAACCCAACTGGACTAAATGTCCCCCAGCATAGCTAGCAAAATTCAAACAGATCACACAAGCTCTCTCACCGACGGCAAGGTGGTTGTCTCGAGAGAGAGAGAGAGAGAGAGAGAGAGAGAGAGAGAGAGAGAGAGAGAGAGAGAGAGAGAGAGAGAGAGAGAGAGAGAGAGAGAGAGAGAGAGAGAGTGTGTGTGTGTGTGTGTGTGTGTGTGTGTGTGTGTGTGTGTGTGTGTGTGTGTGTGTGTGTGTGTGTGAGGTTGCAAATGTGAGAGAGAGAGAGAGAGAGAGAGAGAGAGAGAGAGAGAGAGAGAGAGAGAAAACAGCATCTCTCAGGGGGTTGGAGTGATAATTGTGGAAACGAACTACATATTTCTTGTTGAGATGCTTTTTGTGTGTTGTCATGTTGTATGGAGTAAAGTGTATGCAGTTGTGCTACATGAAAATCCCCAATAAACACTAAACTAATATCAATAGTTTCGTTAATTAACTTATAAATTCCTCACAATACAAACCTCAATAATTTATCCTCAAGTCGCTGTTAAAATAAGTAACCAACAACTCTTTATTTTTATATATTATACTGAATTGTTTTGGTAGCTAAGAGAGGCAGGCACAACTTAATAATTTTGCAGTATGGTAAACATCTGTAGGTAGTGTTAAATTTTTGATGTGTGTGTGTGTGTGTGTGTGAGTAACGGTGTGGTGAGCTTAGACTCCCACGGTATCAGCTCACATTTACTCAATAATTCCCACGCTGCACTCACACTCTCACTCACTCCGTTCCTTCCTCACTCACTTTTTCACACACCAGTCACTTATTAGCTCCCTCTCTCACTCACTCCCTTCCTCACTCACTTTTTCACACACCAGTCACTCATTGGCTCCCTCTCTCACACACTCACTCACTCACTTATTCACATCACTCACTCCCTTTTTCACACACACTTTTTAACTCCCTCTCTCACACACTTACTCCCTTCCTCACTCACTCACACACATCACTCACTCCCTTTTTCACACACACTTATTAGCTCCCTCTCTCACACACACACTCACTCATGCTTTCTCACTTACACGTATTTAAATCCTCACACACATGCACATTCACTCAATCAATCAATCAATCACTTCCCAACTCGAGTTACTCATTGATTTATCGCCTCACTTTCTCGCTTGCTTTAATTCAATCAATTTTCTTACTTGCTCATTCTCGGTACTTCCTTCTCATGTCCCAATCTCTCACTCACTCACTTACTCACTCACTCACTTCCTCATTCCTTCAATTCACTTCCTCTCCTGTCTTCACCCACTTCGACCCTCACACATACTATCCCTCAACCATATACTCACCACTCACTCTCTCTCTCTCTCTCTCTCTCTCTCTCACCTTGTGCATCCTATCATGACTCACCATAATCTCTCTCTCTCACCTTCACTCTTTCCCTGATCTCCCTCCACCTCTTCTCTCTCTCTCTCTCTCTCTTCTCATTTCCCTCTCCCATCTCCTTCTTCTCTCTTAACTCATTTCCCTCCCAGCTCTCTCTCTCTCACTCACATCCCTCCTCTCCCATCTCCTCTTTTCTCTCCACTCATTTCCCTCTCCCATCTCCTCTTTTCTCTCCACTCATTTCCCTCTCCCATCTCCTCTTTTCTCTCCTCTCACATCCCTCATATCTTTTCTCTCTCTCCAACTCACATCCCTCCTCTCTCCTCTTTTCTCTCTCCACTCATTTCCCTCCCATCACTAATGAATTAATCTCCTTATTTACTTTTCTACTTTTTATTCTTTATTATATGCTATTTTATCTTATCTATCTAATATATTTTATCTATACAATTCTACTTTAGTCTATAGATTTATTTATTTATTTATCATTATAAATTAAAAAAAAAGAAGAAAAAAAAAAAATAATAATAATAATAATAACAATTAATAAGTAAATAAACTAATAATAATAATAATAATAATAATAACAAACACAAAAACCTTCTCCCATCCTGCCTTCCCTTCTCATCTTTCAGTAACACAATGAACACTAACAAGCTTAACAACAGCAATGCTACAGTACTGACGTCAGTGTCTCTCTTATATTATTAAAGAAAGTATTAAACAAGTACACTAAAGGGGGAAGTACAGTGTTGGTAAATCTGGAGTAACTGATTCCTCCAAACTATTCCAAGCAACATAACACCATTATTTTTGTTCATCTGGTCCTGTTTCCTGGCATACTTTGGAGGAATCAAGGCACTCCAATGTAACCAAAGTGAATTACCCCCTTAAGGGGCCCTGTGATGTAGTCAGAAAATTGGAGATAAACGAGTCCTTCAAATTTTGCCACGATACGTCACCAATATGGAAGGAGCTTGTTTCGTGGCATATTCAGGAGGAATCAGAAGCCTACAATTTTCATACACGATCACAGGGTCCTTAAGGGGGTGGGGGGGGGAATCACTTTTGTTACATAGGAGTGCCTTGATTCCTCCAAAGTATTCCAGGAAACAGAACCAGTTGAACAAAATATAATAATAATAATAATAATAATGGTGGCATGTTGCTTGGAATAGTTTTTTTTGGGGGGAATAAGTTGCTTCAGAATTAGCTACCCTCAATATTTTACTTCCCTCCCTCCCCCCCCTTATGTCTGTCTCTCTCCCTGTCTGCATGTACAGTTACGAACATATAAAACAGACACCTGAAACAAACAACAAACAATCCTGAAAACAAACACACCTAAAACGGGACCCCTCAATAAGCATAGGGTATTGGATGAGACGTTTTGTGTGTGTGTGTGTGTGTGTAGAAGCGACGGGTTGGTTCTATTCTATGCTTGATAAAAGGGAGCCCCGTTTGAAAGTGTACCTGTTCCATGTGTCTGCAACTGTACACTCACTCAGTATATATATATATGTGTGTGTGTGTCGCTTCTTACCACCCAAAGTAACTGTGTGTGTGTCATCCAACCAATCATGAGTCACTGCATCAAGGCTGTACTGAACACAAGAATTCATTGACGATAGACACGCAGACATTATTATTATTATTATTATTATTATTATTATTATTATCATTATTTGAAAAGTCTCCTGAGTACAGAGTTTAATGTTATCTATAATTATTATGATTACTGGGACAATCAAAGTTATACTAAACGTGTGATAGTATAGTGTATATATTACGTCAATAGGTAAGATTTCACACTTTTCCATCATTAATTAAATATTTTTCTTGGATCTGAACACGTTAAGGGGAGATTTTCATGTATAGGTAAATTTGAAGGCTACTGATTCCTCCTATAACTATAACAGAAAACACAGGCCCTCGGTGGTACTAATAGAAGATCTGTTTCATGGCATAGTTTGGAGGAATCAGAGTCCTTCCAATTCACCAACAAAAGAATGAATCTCCCCTTAACATTATCAAGGGTTTCTTGTAAAATATTTCCTTCTTGTATACATAATCAAAGAAGCACGAATGGGAAAAAAAAAAATCTCCCTTAACATTCATTGATTCTTTTCGATATTTTAAGTTTAGCTATGCAAATTACCCGTACTAGTCTAATAAAGTTACACACACACACACACACACACACAGACACACACACACACACACATACATACCTTTCATATGCTTATCTACCTCCCTTCCCTATACCTCCACTCCCAAACATCAATTATTACTCTCCGCCCTTCCCTTTCTCCAGGCTCACTTTCCCATCAATACACACACACACACACACACACACGTTCCTCCTTCCCACTCCTGAATAACACCCCTCCCCTCCCCTCCCCCCCTCCACTACACACATTTCCTTTCCTTTCTTGCTCTCCTTCCCTCGACCACACCCTGGCTATACACCCTAACTTCCCTTTCTCCTAACACACACACAAACACACACACACATGGTCTCCCCTTCTCCTTTCCCCTACCTACGCACGCCTCCTACCTCCGCACGCCTCCTACCTCTCTCTCTCTCTCTTTCTCTGTCTCTCTCTCTCTCTCTTCCACCACACCTTAATCCCCTTCCCCTTTCCTCTTTCTCTTCAACCTTTTCTCTGATTTTTACACTCGACTCTTACCCTCCTTCACATTTCCCCTTTATTCCTCTCATTCCACCACCTAACAAAATTCACTGTCCTTCTCATTCTATCTATCATCCCCTTCAGTGAATTCTTAATAAAGGGGGAAGTACAGTGTTGGTAAATCTGGAGCAACTGATTCCTCCAAACTATTCCAAGCAACAGGACACCATTATTTTTCTTCATCTGGTCCTGTTTCCTGGCATATATTTATACTTTGGAGGAATCAAGGCACTCCAATGTAACAAAAGTGAACTTATACTCTTCCTGCCTTACTCTTTTCCCACTCTTCTTTTTCCATACTAATTCTTGCAGTATTCCCTCTCATCTTCATTTCCAAACTAATCCTTGCCTTCCCCTCCATGGACTTCCTCTTCCTCATCCACTCCTATCTTTACACCCACTCTTGCCTTCCCCCCTCTTCTCTTTCCAAGCAACACACTCCTCCCCCCCATATCCTACGCCTCTCCTCCCCTCCCCAACCCTCCCTCCTTCCCCCCAACATCCAACGCCACTCCCCTCCCCAACCCTCCCTCTCCCTCCAACATCCAACGCTACTCCCCTCCCCTCCCCCTCACATCCTACACCACTCACATCCCACGCCACTCCCCTCCCCACCCCAATCCTCCCTCCCCCCTCAAACATCCTACACCACTCCCCTCCCCACCCCAACCCTCCCTCCCCCCTCACATTCTACTTTTCCCCCCTCTCGCACCTCCCACTAGCTGGCATTCACTCTCACCATTTACGCCACACTTTCCTTACAGGTCCGCCTAACTCGTTTCCTGCATGCTTGTACGCACCCTCACGCACTCTCATGACCCCTCACACACACACACCCACACACACACATATTGCCTAATAGTGTGGAATGGAACTTCTCTTGTGGTGAGGATTCCTGGTCTGGTAGGTTCACATTTATTTACCTCTTGTATAAAACAGCCAAGGGAAGGAAAGGTTGTGTGATAATGAGACAAGTGCCCTTCTCAAACTCCTCTTACACATCCTGGCTTGCTTCTCTTTCACGGAGGTTAAAAAAGATAATGCTCGTGTGTGTGTGTGTGTGTGTGTGTGTGTGTGTGTGTGTGTGTGTGTGTGTGAGTGTGTGTGTGTGTGAAAGGTCAGCATATACCATTATCAGCATCACTGTAAGGTGTATAGCGGCAACTTCAGCACATTCCAACCTCGGCATATATATATCTGCTTTGCAAGAACATGTGCTCGGCAGAAGCAAAATAAAAGCTGCTCAAAAAATCGATTCCAAATATTATATGAAGTTAGAAAGTTAAAAATGTATTGTAAATCAGACATAATATTTTTTTATATACGGTACAGGTAGTTATCTGGATGCTACGCCCATATACGGTATAGTCTAATATACCTTGGCTAACTTTTATTATTCATCACAGGAAGATCTACCTACCGTTGCTCGTCGTCTGAAAGTACTGTATTATAATATGCCTTTTAGTTCGACGTCGAAAACTACATAATTATAATGACTTGTCCGGGTATCAAAATAAATCTTAACAGGTTGGTTGCAGCACAGAAAGCAACAAATAACACACAACAACAATGATGGTGGAACAGGTCTATCAAACAATAACAACAACAACCCCCCTCACCTCCATCACGGGCCTCACCCTAAAGCAACAAACAACAAATTATATACGTAATCCTTAACCTTGACTTCCCTTGCATGGATGGATGGATGGGTATGTCCGGACGAGGAGGCACAGAAGGAGGAAGAGGAGTTGTGTGTGATGGTGGAGCTATACAGGGAAGAGGAATTAAAGGATGGAAGAAGAGAAGAGGAGAGGTTGGGAAGGGAAGAGGGGAGAAGAGAAGAGGGGGGGGGGGTGGGAAGAGAAGAGGGGAGGGTGCAAAGGGAGGAGGGGAGAAGAGAAGAGGGGAGGGTGGGAAGAGAAGAGGGGAGGGTGCAAAGGGAGGAGGGGAGAAGAGAAGAGGGGAGGGTGGGAAGAGAAGAGGAGAGGGTGGGAAGGGAGGAGGGGAGAAGAGGAGAGGAGAGGGTGGGAAGGGAGGAGGGAAGAAGAGGGGATACAAGGGTAGAAGATAGGAGAAAGGAGAGGGGAAACAAGGGCAGAAGATATGAGAAAGAAGAGGGGAAACAAGGGCAGAAGAGAGGAGAAATAAGAGGGAAAACAAGGGTAGAAGAGAGGAAAGAGAAAATAGGAGAGAGATGAGAGATGAAAGATAAGTGATGGACAATGAAGGATAAATAAATATATATGCGATCATAGAGTCAAGATATGGCAGATAATAATGGAGTGATATCAACATAAGCAAATGACACGATCCTTGAATAAAGTTTGGAGAATGACGATACACTAATGATGAAAAGAAATACTACGAACAGCGAGAAACCAGTAGTGATGGAGGATACTCAAGTGTGATATGGTATACTGCAGCATCATTTAAACAGACAGGGAGATGAGGCATGGGAAAATACGTATGTACTTATCTCACACCAAAACAACAACAACAACACGACTACGACACACACATACACACACAGAGTATTTCCACTATACCATATCTCGACCCATCCATTCGTAATAACAACAACAACACGACTACCACGACACACACACACACACAGAGTATTTCCACTATACCATATCTGGACCCATCCGTTCGTCAATAACAAGTGGACAACAATACCACAACCACACACACTGTTCATACCACCAATAGACCCTATAACAACACATGGTGAGGCTCTCTTCACCACAACACACCGTATATCAACAGTCAACACTAAACACACTTCCACAACAACATATGGTCACTCACTCACACACACATGTATATAAACTGCATCAAGACACTATCCAAAATTACACACACACACACACACACACAACAAACGTCCCCTTAACACTAACTCCACCATTACATACAACAAACACACTCTTTAAAAGACACTGTAATTCACCATCACAAACACCATCCCAACCACAACATTATTAAAACAATGACCCTAACACACTAAAAAAAATCTTGTTTCCTTCAAAAAATCTTTAAAAAAAAACACGATTTCTCCAAAAACTCAATAAAAGTTTCAAAAAAATCCTGTTTCCTACAAACACTAAAAAAAATGCATTTCCTCTCAAAACTCCAAATCCTCAAAGAAATCCAGTACGGCTTGATTCCTCCAAAGTATACCAAAATACAGGACCAGATGAGCTAAAATAAGGATGGGTGGCCTGTTGCTTGGAATTGTTAGGAGGAATCAGTTGCTACAGATTTATCAACACAGCAATACCCCCCTTTAAAAATCGCGATAGAAAGAATGATATAAAAAGGCAACAGGAAAGGAGGGAAGGAGAATATTAAGGGACCCTGTGATGCAGTCAGAAAATTGGAGGTAAACGAGTCCTTCAAATATTGCCACGAAACACCACCAATATGTAAGGAGCTTGTTTCGTGGTATAGTGAGGAGGAAACAGAAGCCTCCAATTCTCATACACGACAATCACAGGGTCCTTAAAATGAGCGAGGAGAAAAAGAGAAGGAAGGATATGACTGGCATTGTTACCAGATGACGGCATCCTTGAAACCATGCATGCTCCCTTAGAAACCCCTCTGATCTGGCAACCTTGGTCCCTTCCTTCCTCCCAACATACACAACGATATAATAGTCCTTCTCCCGTCACACACACACATCCCTTCCCTTAGAGCTATGTTTATTTCTGCATATAAGGTCCTGTTTATATATCTACTACCGGTACTCTTAGTTTTAAACATCTACTCCCGTCACATGAACACACATCCCTTCCCTTGGAGCTATGTTTATTTCTGTATATAAGGTCCTGTTTATATATCTACTGCCGTCATACACTTCCCCTCGCCTTTCTTGTACTGTACCTCTTGAAACACTCTATTTTATACATCTACTCCCGTCACGCACATTTCCCTTTCCTATTCTTACTTCTGTATATATATATATATCATCGTCTCAAGTCACACACTTCACCTCTCCTTTCTTATACCTCTTGAAACACTTCATTTTAATCATCTAGGCTACTCCCGTCACACATTTCCCTTCCCTATGCTTACCTTTCGAGTAGGGCTTCTTTTATATCTTCTTCTGCCATTATCGCCTCTTCCTCTTCCCTTTTCCTAACTCCAATTGAAGCACTTTTATATATATATATCTTCTTCTCCCGCCACACACCTCCTCCCGTCACACACACGTCTGTATAGTCACTGAATATGACCGTCGTCGGAGTGTCCAGTGGTATAAATTCACGTTGTATTTAAAAAAGACTGCAGGAATATTCACCAGATATGCCCAGGTTGTTGATCAGATAACCTCCACATGATTAACAATTGAACGTGTTGCCGGAAACCTGAGAGATTATCGTCACGGAAATGTTTCACCAATCTATATGTGAGATTTATTCGTTATTTTGACAGTTGTGCAAATCATGAAAACTAAAAAAAAAAAAAAATATCATATAATTATCATACAAATCATTACGGTATATATAATCATTTGTATTATAATCATTTGCCTGAATAACCTTACCGAATTAATTCCATGTGAGGATAAATTTCCACATCTACATAATTATCAGCCGTGTTTGCCTGGAATTGAATATAAAGCACAACATATAAGTACTAACTGTATCTATTATATGAAATGACTGACCCTCACAGTAATTTTAAAAAAAAATATTCATGGCCATACAGCTGCTTTGTAAAACTTTAATTGTGTGTGTGTGTGTGTGACCCTGTACAATACCTGTCTGTGATCCCACCTGCTCCATGGCTCTCAGGCATTTCCTCCAACTCCACCTAACAATAATTTCCCTCTTCCCTTAACCTTCCCATCTTTCCCACTGACTGTTTACCTTCCCTACACTCCTCTGTCACTGACTACTTCTGGCTGTCTATACTAGCTCGTGTCATTATACTGTCTCTCTATATTATCCTGTGTAGGAAAGCTATCTCGTTTCATAATCCTTTCTCTCTTTATCTTGTGTAGGAAAGCTATCTCGTTTCATAATCCTTTCTCTCTTTATCTTGTGTAGGAAAGCTATCTCGTTTCATAATACTGTCTCTCTATATTATCTTGTGTAGGAAAGCTATCTCGTGTCATAATACTGTCTCTCTATATTATCTTGTGTAGGAAAGCTATCTCGTGCCATATATCCTTTCTCTCTATATTTGTGTAGGAAGGCGCCTAGTCGTATCTCCCTCTCTTATCTTCCTTCCCTGCCTATCTGTTGCTCTTCCTGTGTGAATGTCAAACTACGTCTTTTCATTTCCTGGCTGTGGGTGTCCCTGCTTATGTTTCTCCTGTCTATTTGGTTCTGTTACAGCTATCTATCTACCTTCTGTCCTTCCCTACTCCACACACATCTGGATTCTTTTCTCCTTCCTTCCTGCCTCCCTGTTAAAATTACACTTCTTTTATCTTCCCTCCTTGCTTACTTCCCTTCTCTTCCTTCTTGTGTTGTGTCTTCTTCCCTGCTTGCTTACACCTCTCTCTCTCTCTCTCCGTCCGCTTACTTATTTATCTATCAATCTATCTGTGTGTGTGTGTGTGTGTGTGTGTCAGCCAGCCAGCCAGCGGTGCCACTGACTCACTCACAACACCGGCTTCCCTTGGTGGTGTGTCCATCCGTAAAGACCACTGTCCCCACACCTAGCAAGGGAAAGTCACCCCTACACACACACACACTAGTAAAACACTCGACCGAAAGCGAATCTCAATAGAATCCAAATATTGTCTCCGGCTTTAGCAACCCACATTTCCGCATTTCACCTTCATCTTTACTACTAATATATATATATATATATATATATATATATATATATATATATATATATATATATATATATATATATATATATATATAAAATGACCAAGGTGTCTATGCTATCAAACGCCAAATAAACTGACCTTCACTTATGGAAAAAAAAAAAAAAATCCATATCTGACCTTCATCTTTTTCCTGGAATCACCCAAATACAATCACTTCGAGGAATTATAGTGTCCAGTCATTCTGTGAAGTTTGATCGAAACCCGATGATAGGATTGTAGAGATATCTCGTTCACTAACCAACAAACGAACATAGGTGAAGAAATAATTTACATTTCTGACCTTGATTTTATACATAGATCTAGCAAAATTTAATCACTTTTTGGCTTCATAATGTCCAATCTTTATCCTTTAAGACTTTATCAAAATCCGTTCATGAGTTACTGATCGAGGTATGTACAGTCGTGGCACATAATCCTTGACCAGACTTCCCTTTACATTGACTTACACCCTCCCTGATCAAGGACTACGTGCCGTGACTGGACCTGTTTCATAAACGAACAAACATAATAATATTCAATAATATTCATCCACATTGGGGTGACTTATGTTCCCACTGTTCGTCAGCTGGGAAACCGTTCAAGAAATAAATAGGGTAAGCAGCATCGTCTAATTTATTTCAATCAATCAGATACTCACTATTCAAAACTATAACATCATATGAGAACGTGAAAATATTAGACAGCAATTTGTTTGAGTTACAGACATGTGGACTTTTGACCACGACTGTACATGCGTCATAATATAACCGTCCATATGCCGACCTTACTCAGTCGTCAACGGGTGGGGAGTGAATTTTATGCGTGGGTTTTTTTTTCACGGTACTGAGGAAAGCTACGGAAAGGAAGAGCCATAAGTAAGAAAGGAGAGGGTAGGAAATACACAAGGAAAATGTGGACAAGAAGAGGAGAGAAGTTAGGAAAAAACTGGCTAAGTAAGGGAGAGAAAGTGAGAGTAGAAGATATACGGTAAATTAAAAAAGAGTGGGGAAACGGAGGCAAGGGAAGAGAGGGAGAAGAATGAGTAGAGGAAAATAGATGAAAAGGTGCAGAAAAAGATGGGAGGGAAGTGAGAAAGGGAATGGTGTGGAAAAGACTGAATTGATAACACACACACACACAGAGAGAGAGAGAGAGAGAGAGAGAGAGAGAGAGAGAGAGAGAGAGAGAGAGAGAGGGTTGAATAAATGAAATGAGGTACGAAAGGATAGGAGAAAAGTAGAGAAATGAGAGGGAGGCTCAGGAGAAAGAGAGGTAGGAAATGGTGAAAGAGGGAGGGAGGGAGGGAAGGAAGGAAGGGCAGGAGGGAGGGAAGGAAGGAAGGAAGGGCAGGAGGGAAGGAAGGAAGGAAGGGCAGGAGGGAGGGCAGGAGGGGAGGGGAGGGGAGGGGAGGGGAGGGAAGGGAAGGGAAGGAAGGAAGGAAGAGCAGGAGGGAGGGAGGGAAGGAAGGAAGGGAAAGAGAGAGGGAGGGAGGGAAGAAAGGAAGGGAAAGAGAGAGGGAGGGAGGGAAGGAAGGGCAGGAGGGAGGGAGGGAAGGAAGGGAAAGAGAGAGGGAGGGAGGGAAGGAAGGGCAGGAGGGAGGGAGGGAAGGAAGGGCAGGAGGGAGGGAGGGAGGGAGGGAAGGAAGGGCAGGAGGGAGGGAGGGAAGGAAGGAAGGGCAGGAGGGAGGGAGGGAGGGAAGGGCAGGAGGGAGGGAGGGAAGGAAGGAAGGGCAGGAGGGAGGGAGGGAAGGAAGGAAGGGCAGGAGGGAGGGAGGGAAGGAAGGAAGGGCAGGAGGGAAGGGAAGGGAAGGCAAGAAGTGCTGCGGGCTACTTAATGCCTTACCACCACTTAACGTCTTGCAAAACATCCGTCCCCAACACATACCCTCTCCTCCTAACACACACCTTCTATCAACCCTGCGACACACACACACACACACGTATACCTTTACACACACGTCACACACACACACCAAGTACTTATCTGAGCATATACACACCCACACATGTTTTTACTCAATATATACACCCTTCCCATCTTCTCTCTCTCTCATACATAAACAAGGGGAATAAATATGATACACATGCTTTTAAAAATACTGTAATGAAGATGTGAAGCCATGATCATGTATACAGGAAGTGACGTAAATGTTTCTGAATAGCCTACACAGTCACAGTTTCTGGCTACAGTATCTTCATTGTATTTACTGTTTACAGATGAGCGGGTGAGTGATTTTTTTTTCCAGCTGTATAACCTTTCATAAGATATGCATAACACCACATTGTACTCGTACTCTCGCTCTCTCTCTCTCTCTCTTGAGTGGATAAACAGGGCAGAGTGGAAGGCTGGGGCTATATCATGTTATATTTACGGTGATGTGTAGTTGTTCTAATAAAAATAACTCATAACAGTAGTTTATTATATACAGTACAATATTGGGTACTGACGGGCAATTTTGCTACACTTAGTGATAAAAACTAGGCATAGAGAATAAATTAAGCAATACCAGGTATTTGCATGAATAAAAATATATAGGCCTTTGAGCTCACTTAAGCAATACGCAGTTACAGTATTTAGTGCAGCCAACTGTTCAAGGCCAACTTGCGAGGCCCCGAGATTATTGGGTGTCGCACTAGATGAGACAATGGAGCTTCGTGGTGATGTTGGTACCGTAGCTTCTCTTCTGCCCCACTAGATGACAACACCTTATTTATACACGTCACTATCAGGACTGATTCAGGAGAGAGCAGTATCTTGGAATATGGTCGGGCATCTTCTATGTTGTGAGTTGACGACGATGTAAGGGGTATTTTCTTGACGTGTCGGCGTAGCCAGGATAATTGATGAACAGCTGGACCTATCAGATCACCTCTAAAAAATCCCAGACGTTTCTCGTGGACTCGAACCAGGGTCCTTGCCATTCGCAGTCCGTCACTTTATCCACTCTACCACCGCCTCCCCCAATACAGTATAAAAATATTAATAAAAATGATTAATTGTGGCAATTTTTGCAATGTGTTTTTATAAATGCCAGTAAATTAAAGTAGGGGTAAAGTCAGGTTTAGATAGGATATGTCATTCTGATTTCATATTGTGGTTATTACAATGAATATTTTGGACACCACTACACTATTAAAAAAAAAAAACACATACACGGTAGTACCGTACAGTACTGTACAAAATATAGAAGGTGCAATATTTAGCAAATACTGACCATAGTGGTGATTAGGTCTGTCAAATCATCACACCTCACATATTTTACACAACATTGACTAGGACAAGCTTCAATTCATAATCACATGTTTTTCCAAGCTAGAGTAATCTTTTAAAGCTTAGTAGCCTTAGTGTACTATGGAAGTGTCAGAACTGGGGAAACATTCTGAAATTTTCATTGTATAATTAGAAAAAATACCATACATATCTAGCAACAAGACTGGATCTACAGTAATTCTTTGGTCGTCAAGTTCGACATCAGATTTAATCTTAATTTCACATGGTGGTGATCAAGGAGCTCAGCCATATGAATTATGTCTAAGCATTAGGGAGAATAAATTTTTGTCATATCAATGTTTCTATACCTTAAACAGAGAAACCACAAGCTTATACATTTGGTAGCAAGAGGAAAGGTTTAATAGTGCAAAAGTGTCATGATTATGAAATCTTCAAACAAAGGAGATGATAGTCCATGAATTTTACTCTAAACCTTATTCAGGTACTGCCAAGGAGTTAGGCTACAATACTAGGAATACATCTCCCTTGTAACATCTGCAATTAAGGAATATTCCAGCTTCTTTATTATTCCTCATTGCAGGCCTAATACTCCAATAATTCACGAACACTCTGTCACTAAGATGAAGTTCTCAAATAATGCAAATAGTAAAAAATATATTAAAGAAACATGATTTGGTCATTCATATAATAGACATACTGTGTACACGGCCCTTGAAGAAGTTGCATTCGGATATATAAAAAATCTGATTATCATTATTACACCCAAAGGCTACCACATCCGAGTACAGTATAAATAATTACCTTACTCTGCTACAAAATCCATGGACTTTAACTTTTGGAGAGGTATAAGGATTACACCATAAGCTTCATTGCTTCAAAGCTCCATCAAGAATAGCAGCTGCCTTCTCTTCAATAACATACATTACAGGCCACGTACCCGGTAGCATAAATACGTTATCGGTATAATAAAACATACATACGTACAGTATTTCATAAACACTGAAAAAACGTGTTCATCTCCAACATTTTTGTCTCCATCAAAAATCATTATTATCTAACATGTCTATCATTACAGTATAGCATATAGCACATCAATCTATATCTGGAAAAAAACTGTTTCTCTTGCAACTATTATTTTTACATACCCGTACATACATATTTCTGGTTGCTCTATACGGTATACTTTTTCCATATTGTGAGAAATGTTGAACTCAACCCCATAGTTAGACCAGCTCCTAAATTATGCCTAGTTAGGTTGGCTAGACTCGGTTAGGGTTAAATTATACTGCCAACTGTGAATAGAAAAACAAAGTATATGTATGAAAACCTGATTACTAAGAAAAATGAATAGGTTATATGTATAAAAAATCTGGTTACCGAGAAAAAGCGAAATATATGTGTGATTACCGAGAAAAACTAAATACATGTATGAAAAACCTGGTTCCCAAGAAAAACGATATGTTCTGGTGTATGAAAAACCTGGTTACTGAGAAAAATGATATATATGCATGAAAAACCTGGTTACCAAGAATCTTACTAAAAATTGGATAAAAACAATACAGCTACTTTCATCTGACCAAATCCTTCACCAACAATATTCCCAGTTAGGCTATCACCATCACTACCTACCTACCTACCACCATAACCAACCATGTCACCACTACCATTGTCAAAAAACAGTAATCCAACCAGGTAACAGACACACGCACACACTTACACACATCTAACTACTACAAAACATGTGTCAACCATCTAACTTAATTACCGGTACTAATTTAATATCAATTTTATCCTTCACTACTTAATATACATCTTAGAGGAAGAAAACGGTCACAAGTGTAGTAATCCAAACAGGTAACAGACACACACACACACACACATACGTACACACATCTACAAAACATCTGCCAAGTGTCAATCATTAACTTACCATTATATTTATCCTTTAATTAACAACATACCTTAGATTAAAAAAAAACAGTCACGAGTGTATTCATCCAAACACACACACACACACAAACACACATACATAGATTAATAAAACATCTGTCAAATGTCAACCATATACTATCTATTAAATTTATCCTTAATTAATCAATATACCTTAGATAAAACGAATAAAAAACATGCAGCATCAACTTACCAGATCACAGATGAGATAGAATTCCACCACACGAGGCAAAAACACTCACAAATTGGCACTAAAATAATAAAAACAAATAAAATGTGTCGAGTTGTGTCAAGATGATGATGGTGTTGTTGTTATGTTATGGACCAGTTCGGATCCTCTCATCTCATCGGCTCAGCTTGGTATTTTCCCTTATTTAACCTTATTTAATTAACCCTATGTATGTGTGTATGTGTTTTCGTGTGTGTACGTATATATGTGTGTGTATGTGTGTGTCAAAATAATGATGGTGTTGTTGTTATGTTATGGATCAGTTCGGCTCCGCTAGGTATTTTTCCTTATTTAACCCATAAAATATCCTATAAAGTCCTGCCAGTCCACAAATAAGGGGAGATTCTCTTGGTAAATTGGAAGGCTACTGATTCCTCCTCCTAATTCTACCAGGAAAGAGACACGCTTGGTGGTACTAATAGCTATTATAGGGGATCACTGTTTCATAGCATACTTTGGAGAAATGACAGACCCTTCCAATTCACTAACAAGAAATTTACCTCCCATAATCATCGAACAACCTTAATTATGAAGAAAGAGCACCGTGGATAAATGGGACCTGGAAACTGGTAGTGAAGACATTGTATACTGTAGAGAAGATGAAAGGGACAATTAATTAACCGGTAGTGAAGATGTGTGGAACTATTTAAGGTCTTAATAGGAACTGCGTTGTGGGCATTGGTTAGTTTGAAGAATTACTGAACGTGTTGCCGAAAATGAACAATTAAAGTATATATGTTGTCTTAAGTAGTTATTATGGGTATATATATATCGTGTCTTCACTACCACCCACCAACCAGTAGCTCGAATTGGTGCCACTCGTGTTGTGTGAATACTTCTTAAGTTTTCACCTACCGCACTTTATTTAATCCCCACCGCTACCAAACCAACTTACAGGTATCCGGAAAAAGAGGAGTTCCAGCATGACTAACCAACAGTTAATGACTAAAAACCATTATGAAGCTAGAGCTCTTGGTCCCAAAGTTGGTGTGTGAGAAAGCCAGACAGACAGGGGCCCCTTCCCCTACACTACCATGGCCACCAACATCACCATGGACACCACCACACCAGGCGACTATGAGTGGGCTTCTACTGACACGGTCATTGGTATCGTCCTCGCCTTCTCCTCGTGCCTCTTCATTGGTGTCTCAGTCATCTTGAAGAAACTGGCACTCAAAGACTTAGAGGTCAAGGCTATAGAATTATTATCTGTGTAGGAGTAAATTCCATACAGCCTTTACTGTCCACTATTAACTCGCACCGTTAATCATATCCCAGTATAATGAACCATTCTAAATCGACACTTTTTTTCTATGGCATTTCCGAGTTTTCATCCCCCTCTCCATCTAAAGGTATCACTATCTGACCACAGGTACTGATAAAGGAAATTACTCCCTATGTCTGGTCGAAAGGACGTAGCCTACGTCCAAACTACACACTGATATGCTTCTCAAAATTCTCGCGCTGGGAAATTAGTGTAATTTCTAAAAATGGTATTGTTAAATATTCCTCCAATGTGATGAAGGGTGGAGCATATCTCGGAAACGCGACATTATTTACTCGATTTTCATAAAAGTTAGAATGCAATGTTAAATAAAATAATGCAAGCGACGGGGGTCATCACTGAGCTCAGCGTGTAACCTAATCCTGGAATTACCAAATGGATTGGTGCATATCTCGGGAACGCAGCATTTATTGGCGATGGAAATGCTAAAGAAAAATAATATCTTAGAATGGTTCATAACAATAAAACATAGGCCACTGTTAAAGTTTGCTTTCAAGTTGAAATAAGACGGGAATCATGCGTGTGTCCTAATTGCCCTTGTAACTTTCAGCTCTTTCAATCCCTCCGTTCTTTGTTTTTCCTTAATTTCATAGCTACACTATATCCTTCACAGGGGAGGGAGGGAATGGTAGAGGAGTTGCAAGTACCTTACAATGGGAACTATAGGCTTATGAAGGGGCATCAAAAAGACCCTTGGTTTGAATCTCTATATTGGTGGGTAGGAGATAAATTTGCTGTAGGCAATATATATAAAAGTAGCCTGAAAAGCTACAAAGATTAAAGTAAGCTTAACCAAAATTGACTAGGTTTAACTTAATTTCATCTCTGAATAATATTGTACTCACAATTAAAACTGTCATGGCTCATAAAATGATAATTTCTTTACAGGCACGTGGACTATTGAGAGCAGCTGATGGAGGCTATGGGTACGTGTATATACCCAAATGGTGGATTGGTATCTGTCTTATGGCTCTGGGAGAAGTGGTGAATTTTGTGGCCTACATGTTTGCACCAGCCATCTTAGTCACTCCTCTTGGTGTCTTCTCCATTGTCTGCACTGCTTCCCTTGCTCCATTCTACCTCAAAGAACGTCTGGGTATTTTAGGATTATTAGGCTGTGTTTTGGTGGTGGTGGGTTGCATAATTGTGACAATGTGCGGCCCAAAGGATAGAGGGATATCCACCATGGCAGACCTTGAGTTACAACTACTGCATCCAGGTTTCTTGACATATGCAGCACTTGCTGTGGCCATTTCTGTGGGATTTATGGTGTTGGTCCCACGTTTTGGCTATAAGTACGTCATGCTTTACATTGTGATCTGCTCCTCCTTTGGCTCCCTCTCCGTCATGTTCAGCAAGGGCATTGGCTTGGCAATCAAACAGACCATCAAGGGGGATTCTTAGTTTGGTAAGTGGGCGACCTGGGTGTGTTTGGTTTGCCTCCTGATATGCCTGACGGTGGAGACGATATACGTGCAGAAGGCCCTAGACTTGTTCAACAGTTCCATATTCATGTCCATTAATTATGTCCTCTTCACCATGCTGGTTGTCGTAGCTTCATCGATCCTGTACAGTGAACTGGCTGCAATGGGTGTTGCAAATATCCTCCTCACTCTCATGGGGTTCATTGTCAATATTGTGGCCCTGTTCTTGCTGCACCTGGATAGGAGAGACAACGTGACTCCCCAGATAATAGACAGCTCAGAACATACCTTGAACAAAACCCCGATCCTTCAAGCAAGGATCAACCTCTATCAAGCCCAACAATTCACCCACTCCAACTCCTACCAGTATCACCCTCATAAGGGTATGTGCTTCACTTCAATTAATATTCCAGATGAGAACTACAAGTGAGGAATAAACCCAAGTGACAGTGCTTCGTATAATAAATTACATTGGTCAGGTGAGGCATGGCAAAGTGGCAAAGGTTAATACCATAATTAATGGAATCTTTTAAAATGACACAATGAGGGCATATGAAGTACTCCAATTGCTATTAAAAAATAAACTGTACAAACAAGCTAGCATACAATTTCATGTAATTGTTGCACAGATGAGAATTATAAAATATTATAATATACAAATAATGAAACTTAGTCTTTTCTTATGCAACCTTATATGATACGCCTTCCTTTACTACTTAACTGACTATAATAAAAAATTAACATTCTCAAGATTATAATTATGTATGGCATTAAAACAAATGAACTATGTGAAGCCTTTATTTCATTTACATCTAGTTTAGGATATATTATCTTTTCACAGGATCCACTTTACCCAACCATGAGATAACAGACAAAGAATGTACTGTAATGTCTTGAACTGACCAATACAGAAGTTTGCAATGGCTTGACAGTTTATACAAGGATCCTTAGACAATGGGGCAGTACATAATATTTCATGTTTCATCACCTCGCTTCATAGTATATGAATGAAAGACACACAAGACAGCTGAAATCACAAATAACTGCCTCACATGCATACACACACACACATGCACAACAGCAAGAGAAGGAAATATAATTACATCAGTTGTACAACCTGAAATCTTTGAATTCATTAGTATACAAGTCAATCTGGAGAAACTTATTTGATGTGCATCTGTGACAAGTTACTTCCTTTCTGAATACTGAAACTACTAACAATAATTGAAGGACCGTATATCTTGGTGATCATAATTATACCGGTACTTCTAACCCCCACTTGAGAGATTACAGTACAGTAAACACA
Source organism: Petrolisthes cinctipes (assembly GCA_033782935.1). NCBI lineage: Eukaryota > Metazoa > Arthropoda > Malacostraca > Decapoda > Porcellanidae > Petrolisthes > Petrolisthes cinctipes. The sequence goes on from JAWQEG010004272.1 coordinate 20,206, forward strand.
TGTTACCTCAGTCCCTGATGATGTACTGTACTGTATAGTGTACTTCACAATACACAAGCTTAATAAGCTGTAAATAAATTAATATGCTAATATCTGTTGCAGCAGCATCATATTGATGCAGGCTTTGTCTTTTTAATTATGAAAGGAAACCCATTACAATGTCATAAGACAAGCTTGCCATTAACACCCGTCCACTGCTTAATCCTTTCTATATATTTTTAAGAGATTATAAAATGTTTACTCCACAAAAATACTTCTCACAGATGTAGACAACACAAGAAGTACATGAAAGAACATGAACCTTTACTTTTTTGTTTAGTGTATAGGGTCCACACACAAACGGACACACACACACCAGTACTGCACTACACAACACTAACATCGTGGTTCATATTAGCATGTCGCATTCGGCCATTTTTTTAAACGTTCGTGGGAGCAAAACCATAACAAATTTCGAAGGGTAGTTTTAAGTACAGTATTCACACGTTCAAAACAATGGCTGATTGAGAACCTCCTAAAAGTTAGAGTCCTGCTTGCCTCCACAAAAGAGTTACAGGGAGCTGCCAGCAATGCCTCAGGACACTGCTGGAGTTTGTTAGTATAATCTGTTCAAGATAGAGTACCATATTGTTATCTTGTAAACAATTGTTGGACAGTACCTACTCATGGCAGGTTAGTTGTAAAATAATGTACAGTATTTAAAATAAGAACTTCAGTGAAAGGCATTTTTTTCTTTATCATTAGATTACAATACATCTCTAGTAAATTATGTTAGCCTTGTGTATTTTCAGTTTCTGTACACTAGGATATTGGTAAATGTCTTTTTCTAATTACACTTTACAATACATAAACACAGAGGAAATATCTATATCCTGCATTTACAGTGCAATGACCTCGTGAACTAAGAGGTCAAATTATATTCATCATCAATAGAGGCACATGTGACTATCTTCTGCAAGAGATTCATATACAGTGCAGTGTTATGGTGTGGCCTTTCTCTTTGTACAGTGCTGGAACTTGTGCCCACATGATAGCACATAACTAAAATAATCCTCACTGAAGGCATATCCCATAGTTTCTACAAACTTACACTTTTTTTATAAAATATATCTTTCAATACAGTAACTACCACTGACATGATTACATTTCATAAACATATACCTGTAACTATTATGTATTCTGCATAATTTATATAGTGTGGTGCAAAGTCACTGTGTAGCTGAAACAGTTATAATATTTCTGTCCTAATGGAGATTATGAAATAAACAACTTTAGGTTTGCTATTCATTTATCAATGACGAATACAATTACAAGGAGGTACGTTAATATTTAAAGTGACTGGATATCAAGCATTAAACAAATATTAAGGATGAATTAGGCAAGATCATCAATTATAAAAATATACAGTATATACACATGTAAATATATATATGCCAAACTATAATAGTAATGGGTCAACCAACTTAATTTCTACCATAATAATAGCAAAAGAAGTATCCTTGTAGACAAACCTAGATTTATGGCACCAAGTCAATATAACAAGGTATAAATCACAAGCCATATTTCCAGTCCACCTATGAGATAAACTGGATTTAATACATGCTATCCTTTTTGTAGTATTTTACTGTGTTGTTTACAAAATTATTGAAAATGAAAAACTTCAAATATTGTGGGTGTACTGTACAAGCAAAATTGTAAACCATAATACACAAGGATAAGCTCCATTAAACCATTGATTAGAAATGGTGGATTGCTACTGGAGTTCATAAATTCAGGTCCTATACAATGCTTTATCAAAGTAAATATATTAGGATATCTGGCAATGACAATAAAAATATTTTATTTGACAAACAGGAAGGATATAAAGGTCCAGATACATGCTATAGGAGCATTACTGGGAGATACAAACCTAAGTACAGCACAGTACATTAGAAAAGAGAAATACACAGAGTGAGAGAGGGATTTAATTTACAGCCACGGACAAGTCATGTAATGCCCACCTATCTTTAAATTGTGTCAGTATGGGTGCCTTGAAGCAATGATGGTGCATACTGTTATATTAATGTGCATAGTGTACAGTACTACTATTGAGGTAATGACTAATGTACACATGCATTCCGTCCTTCAAATGGATATACTGTAACCAATACAAATCTGAGTTAACAAAGAAAAAAAGAAAAAAAGAAAAATATATGTCCGTGACTGTACAGCATATGACTGGAGAAAGAAGAAAGCACTGGGACAGAGGGAATGATACAAAACAAAGAAAATGGCATGGGAATGAAAAGAAACATCATATAAAATAAAAGGAAATGAAACCATGAAATTCTCGCAGTTCAAAAACAATCTGAACTGAATACTGTATAAATACAATTGTAAACTGAAGAAAGACAGGGAATGTTAGCATATGATAACACAGGCACAGGAGCAGTTTTGCAGTACACTGCAAGACTGAACCTCTCCCCAGGGGAGAGGCACTCAGAGAATCTCTATTCATGCTGGCTTAAAGCTGTTTTTGGTTGGGGTGAAGAAAGAGAAATGCAAGTTAATAGAGAAATGAAGGCAGAATATTATACGAGACAGAAAAATGGGGAAACACATATTAAACAACCAATAACACAGAAAGAAAGGTAAGAAATATGAGACCAGAGTAAAAGAAGTACTGTACAGTATGAGAGAAGTAATTAGCAATAAAAATAGTAAATAAGAACTAGAAATTAGTAATGAGGAGATAAAGAAAAAGTCTGAGAACAAAGAGGACTTGGATGATTAAAAAAAATGGAAAAACAATTGGAGAGGGAATGGCACAGGATACAAATGAGTAGAAGGTAAGATGGGGCCTAAATGAAGGAGAGAGACCCCACCCCAGCCATGTACCAGAGCAGACAAGAGCTTAGTCTCCCCCTTCAATCAATGAGGATTAATAATATAGAAGTCTTAAAGGTTTAACAATATATACAGTTGCTGCATGTATGTGGGCACTGAACAAAATATTGAAATAATGTATTTATGTTATGGCCCATCAAATGTACAGCAAAAGTTACTGAGGGGCAGCTGGAGAGAAAAAACTAATGTCTGTGTGTGTACAGGCGAGGGGACAAGGAAAGACTAATAGAAAGGATGGGGTTGGACGGTGAAGCAGCAGATCCTGGCTCAGTGGACCCCTCATCAATGGTGGAGGAAGGTCGTGTTGTTGCCTCTTTAACATAATCTGACAGACAACCTTGTAAAATACTGAAATGCAAACTCACACCTTGAGTTACATCACCTTTTTCTAATGTCATCCTAAAACATTTAACCTGACATCGTATTTTGTCTGTAAGCACAACTTTTAGCCAATATATTTTGTTCTCCATGAACCATTTTACCTCTTCCGAACTGTTACTTGATGGATGAATATTAAATACCTAAATTTACTCTACCTATAGCACTGTTGATTACTTTTAGATTAACTTCATTACTAACGTATTATACTTCAGGCACCTGAGGAGTGGACAAAAAATTCATAAACAACCCTTTCATTATCTCCTAAGTTGCCTATGTTCTAATGAAAACCAAAAAGCATTAAAGTACTGTATTTCAGTTTCTAAATTTACTCCAACATTATATAAATGTCTGTCTGCATCTTTCAACCTGAGCTCATCATCTCTCACTTAAGTACATTAGCTTTACATTTCTCTGCCTTAGAATTACTATGTTTTAATATGTCCCACAAGGTTACTCTACGGTTAATAAGTAACAACATGCACATTACTTACACTCATCACAAATAATTGATGTGATTCGCCTGTCTCATCTTCTTTCACATCCAAATACAAGTATTCAATTCTTTTATATTACACAACACATGACACAAGCAGGATTTAAGGGGCTGAAGATTCTGTCGGTGAACCAGAAGCTAATGAGTCCTTCAACCTGTGCCAGAAAACAGATCATCTATATTGAGGCTTTCTATTTCTTTTCACAGTTTGAAGAAATCACGGAGCAATTCTGCTAACAATAATCTTGCCACCCTTATGTAGGACACCAACAGCAGTATTATTAATGAAAGGGAAGGTACTGCACCTTTCAATCATATCACTGTCCCATGACAAAGGGGTAATGTTAAGCATTCCATTCACACAATAAACAGCTATATTATTCATTATAAATACAAAGGCAGATGTTTCTTTTACAGAATTAAATAATCTAGCAATAATCTATTACACTATGATGGGAATGTGTATTACCTCCCCTTGTTTTAATGATACCACTGTACCATAGACAATAAGCAAGAAAAGTCACGGGCTTAGCACTGATATTGACCCCATAAGGTGTGTATGGAACCATCGTAATGGTCATCTTCATTGCCCAGACCAAGATTGTTCTTGCACTATGGCCCATTACCTGATTTAATACAATGTTTGCCTCAAAAACATTACACCTGACAACACACAGCTTGTTAGCTCTACACAAACAGAACGGTCCTGTCATAATATTAATATTCATGTGATTGTATGTTCATTCTTTGGACTGGCTTACCTATGTTGCTCAAAAAATGCTTAAGATTTAAGGACTAGATGGGACAGACATGTTGGCAATCATAGCATAGAAAAAGACTTGGAGAAATGTTTGGAGACAACTTTGAACATCTTAAAAGACGTACTTGGTATGTTGTTGCCAGCAATATGGGAACCACAAATTTCTCCATACTATGTCACTAGTCCCTTGAAATAGGTGCTGATTTATGGCTCAGTTTGGCGGAATTAGTGGCTTCCATTTTGTTGACTAAATCGGAGGCTCCTTAATTAGTAGCATAGTATAGTTGGAGAACCACATCCTTGTTAAAAAATAGTACAGTATATAGCATAGTGAGCGTACCAAACAGTGTTATCCACTTGTAATTATCCTAACTAATCACACAAAAACTAAGTTAATAATATAAAACCAGATACTGTTAATCAAAAGCTACTAAAATAATTCCTGTATTTGATTATGCGAGAAATAAATATCCCTCAATACCCAAACTTATACCATACATTGGTTAGTATACAATGCCATGAACACCTATTCTTCAAATGTAAGTTATCTCTGGACATGAACTGGTCTGAAAAAATACTCTAATACAGTACAGTATAATATTATCTGTAAAGTAACTCCACACAAGAGGAAATAAATAATCACTCACTTGATGTGACAAGTATGAATGCATCAAAATAATACCAGAAGCACAGTGCAAGTAAAGGGACACATAAGGCTCCCTTCTTCTTAACAATACTTATAGCTTAGAGCCTCAGAGTAACTCAAGAATCTACTTCAGAATAATCCTATTTTTTTGCTATCAGACCCTTACACTGTATGTACTACTGCTTCAACATATAATATGAAGAAATAAACAAATGGATATATCATAAACTCCAGTCATTCATCACCACATGCAGTCTGGTAAAATCCACTGCAGGACTAGAACCTCCCATTACGGGATAGTACAGCCAGGAATTCCTACCCACGTTGGCTTATGACCAATTGGCTTGGGCATGTGTAAGAAGGGTGCATGTAATACAGTTGGAGTGTCTTGTGTTTGAGTGGTATTATCACATGGTCTTTCTGCAACTGCAACTATCAACATCTTCACTGCCCACTTTTTCCTTACTCCTTTTCAAAGTTATGGAGACTAAATGCGATCAGAGTCTGTAGTAACTTTTCCTGTCTACGATTTTCAATAGCCTATGACCAGGATCCTCTTTGGTGTTAGGTGAACAGGAACACTAACAAACTGTCCAAAATTTCCTCAGCCTGGGAATCAAACCTGAGATCTCTTGCTTGGCTTGTGAGAAGAGAGTATCTTGGCTATTAAACCTCTGGCACCCCCAGTCATTATATACATAGTTTAATCTATAATCATATTACTAATAGTTTCACCCAATCAGTACTTCAGAGCCATTCATATATAGTAAAACGTCAAAAATCCATATACAATATTGCAGATCTCAACACATAAATAGCTGCTTAGATACAAATGATCATTTGCCATTCATCCATAGCGTCGGTAGCTGTTTACTTAATGTAAGCACTTGTAAAATAACAAAATATCATCTGCTGCTACCCATCCTCAACAAGATCTTTGTGGTTTTACTATACAATACTTGCTTATTCTCATTTGATGCCATAATAATTAAATTAAATGAAGAAAGGTACTTTACTGTACTGTACTTATGATATATCCATTTTGATGTGAAACGAAGACAAAATTATGGGCAAGTAAACACTCAACTTAGGAACACTGACCTTTCAATGTTTATGCTCAGTTCTATATAACAAATCTATACTGTATAGTTACCAACAGCATTTATCTCCACACAACTGAGACAAGAAACAGCAAATGAAAGACCCAAGATCAACTACCATATAAGTACCTCTACTTCTTCAAGTGATATAATAATCCAGAGACACTTAAAAGTTGCTTCTATTCATATTATGTTTTCAGTTTTATCAAACTTAAGAGCAGTCTGAGAAGAGAAATTAAACTGTTGGTTACTGTACTGTACATGCATTCCAACTTTTGTCTGAAATTGAACTTGACAAGGAAAGGAAAGGGAAAGATTTATAAGTTTATGTGAAGAATCAGACCTAACCATAAACAAACTGAAATTAGGGTTAAGAATTACAATGAACACTTTCATGACTATGAACTCGGTGGTTCTGTTACACATGATCACATGCAGTTTTTTCTTTACATTATTTTCATTAATCAAAGGTAGACAAGGATACTCTGCCTTTAAATTTTGTGTGTGTGCTGGTGTCTGAGGGCATAAAGTTTTGGTGGTATTAAGTATAGTCCCAAGTCATAACTTCTATTCTACCCTGGTTAACAGCAAGGTAAGCTAGGAGTTCTATGAAGACAGGGACTTAATCTTTGCTTTAACACTTTGTTTAACAAATGCTTGACCTTTTCAACCTAGTATAAGGGTAGCTGAAGGACCATAGAAGTCATCCTCTTGTCGTAAAAATGAACTCTTCTTTACCTTACATTGCATGGGGCAGACCAAAAATTATTGGCTCGTTAGTCTATTTACCTAAACCAAAACTGTCAACATCCTAAAACAACAGCATTAATTTGAGGGTTATACAAGTCTGGAAAACCATCAGACGCAGGGAGTATATTCCGGTAGCCTATAGGATTGATATTTACGCAGAAAAAATACTGTACATCACCTCACAGGAAATATATCTGAATTTACATTTAACTTCCATACAATATTTCCATCAGGATAATTCTGAGGAAGTAACAGTTTTTACAACAATGCCAAGGGTTGGATAGAGTTGAGTCTGTTTTCATTTATGTTAGATTAAACAAACTAGGTAAATAAAACTTGACTGGTTATCTCTGGACAGGGTAGGATGACTTAGATCTGGTTAGGAAGGCTGACTTAGGCCTGGCTGGGATAGTAACTTAGATAAATATAAGCTAGTGTGGGGTAATGGTTAGTGGGTAGACAAGAGACTTTACATGCCACCTGGCTTGGGTCGGGTGGTATCATAGGCTCTGATCACCTCCGATTGGCCCATGACTCCATGCTCCTCTTGAGAAAAGGCGTAACCATCTGTGGAAGAGATTAAAGGATGTCAGTGCTTTACACGATCACTACTACTCCTTACGGCAGTGAGGTAACATGAAACAAAGCTTCAGTATGCATGATTACAATATTCATTATCCTTTCCTGTAAATGTCATCAATTCTACACAACATAATAATGCAGTACAGTAAGTGTCCAAACACATGAATAATTTATAAATCTGTTAAACTTAACACACAAAATATTATCTAATTCTATTATTAATGAGCACTTACCTTCTGAAATTTCTTTTAAAATTAATGCATTCACACCAGTGCTAACTTAGTTTTGTAAATGAAATAACTGATAATAAACACCATATACAGTACTATCTAAACACAGGGCTGCATACTGTACTCTCCCAGTATTAAAAATGGACACTTGTTCATTATCATCTTACTGTTGGAATAAACTGCCAAATTAATTAACAATTATATGAATAGCTATGAACATTTACTATATGTTTCTTATGTGTTCATCACTCAATTCTATGGGAATCTGAAGTACAGGTGACACAGAATAAACAAAAACTCTGACACTACCTGTGAAAGTTAAAATATGGTAAATGAAACCCATTAATGATAGTACAAGAACAAAAAACATTGCAGGTTACCTAACTCGTGTTTCTATATAAATATCAGGATCAGTTTCAATTTGTTAATTAAAAAACCGGATAAGTCTTTGTTTAGTAGTTCAAACAAAAAAGGTGACACAGCATATAGTTTGATTAAAAAAAAAAAAAAAATAACAAATAAAAAATCATACATGTAATGATTAAAAGGATGTGTAGAGGTTAAGATTCAAGTAAGTGTATAAACACATTTAGTGAGACATAGGTACAACCAAAACTCTTGAATTGTTGTCTTCAAATGGTGATGGCATCAACAGAGCAAGGCATATGTTCAGATGACAGTGATGTGCGTTGCTTGTGTAGAAGAAACAGTGTTAAGAGAACAAGCAAGCTAGAAGGGGCTATGATATTGTTGGTAAATTGTAAGATACTGTACTTAAATTCATCCAAACTGTGACAAGAAATGCTCTCTCCCAAAATAGATGCTGTGTTTCATGGCACAATCTGGAGGAATAATAGCCCAAATTCACTGACAAAATCTTTACTCTCTTAAAAGTGGTATCACACATGGTCTGGATGTGCACAGGAATTCAATATTCAGCACTGAATACAAAAGTATCAGTGATAATGTACATACTAAATATAATGAGCACGGATGAAGGAGGATAAAGACCCTGCGAGATACCACCTTGAATGTTATATAGCTAGTGAGTAAATACCAAACTCGGTCAGAGAAAGTGAAAATGTGAGTGTGAACATTTAGAGCAAGAGGTAAGGTGAGGTCACTTAGAGTAGAGGATTATTAACTCCATAAGAGTGAGTTGGAGGTAGAGAGAACCAAGAGGGTGACACGACCTCACTAGCTCCAGGCTGGGTACGGGATCGACCCACTTGACCCCAGCTTTTCCATGGGCTTGGACTTGGTCTTCACACCACCTAGTACAGCAGATGGGAGCCTAACATCAGATCCTCTCTATTAGCTTTAATTTAGGATCATCATTTATATCTTTACATACTAAAAAACTTAATACAAAAAAATACTACATTATCAAATTAATAAATTATTTTAAATAATCACACTATTCTATATAAATCACACACTGTATACAACCTTGGACTATAAGTATGTGTACTAGAGAAGTAGAAGAAGTCTATGTTAGTACAATATCATAAGAACACAAAAGTAAACTATTCATAGATATAAAATCAATAGCATCATTGAGTTTCCCACATTATCTTTCGGTGCTCACAAGAAAACCATACTGGCAGAAAACATTGCACGTCAAAATCACTTACAATACAACATAACACAAAACATCTGGATAGAGACACCTGTGAGTGCAAAGTAAGTTTTCATATTATCCACTGTCTACTGTATATGGTTGTGAGTTGTGCTGAACTACGGTGAGTGAAGGAGGCTTTCAATACCGTACCTTCACTTACAGTTCAGTGCCTATGTAAACTGAAAGTTGTTATTTGTCTACACTAGATGCAGTGTCCATTTTGAGCCATTGAAATATATTTTCAGGATATAAATACCTAGTGTGGAACATGAGTAGTAGGAAATATTTAGGCAGAAAGGTTTGTTGAAAGAAAGATATTCTTAGTGTAACACATTTTAAGTAGTCATGAAAAATAAGTGAAGTGATCTAGAAGTATAAGTAAAGTACTGTAGTATATTGTCTGGCAGTGATCTCCATAAAACTACTAAAATATATGAAAAAGTCAGTAATTAGTTTACCTGTATCTGGTTTTGAACTTAAAAAAGATGTGAATTAAGAATCAATTAACTTTCTTAGCAACCAAATGGTTTAGAATAATAACTGTGAAGGAAAATAATGGCAGTGACATCATCCAGTGAAAAGTTACAATATGAAGATTGAAAGTAACTATGTCACTGATCTACATTCATTAAGGATTATTAAGGATCAGTCACAAAATATCTGGCTAGTGCATATCACTGCATCATCATTACTTCCTATATCACAAGACTGCAATAATCTGAAATTTATATGACCAAAATTGTCAACCCGTTAATAATTCCAGAAAACATAAAAGTGACAGTAATTAATAACATAAGAATTATTACCAAAACAGAACAAAACTGAAGACAGCTTACACCCCTACCAAGAGGAGTGAGAGATAAGCAATAAATACAAGAATAGCTTATCAGGGCGTAATAAGGGAACTACAAAGAGATCAAATTAATGCAAAGAGAAGCAAAATAGAAGCTAAAATCCAAAAAAGCTTTTATCAAACAAGTAAAGAGATCAAATTAATGAATAGAGAAGTGAGAGAGAGAAACGAACAAAACATATAGCTGCTACAAAGGTGTGACAAAATACTTGGGGAGAAGTCAACAAACCAATAGTGAGTGGGGGCAAAAGTAAGGCCAAGAACTCCGAGCACTAATGAGGGAAGGGACTTACGCGCTAACTCTACTTCCAGGTTGACCCGAGTTGTGGTTCGGCGGAAAACGTTCTTGAGCAGGCGGGCCGTCTCGGTCAGCCTGTAAAGCCAGTCCTCCGTTATCATTACAACACGTTATATTACACTAGCCTAACCACACATGAAGCCACAGCAATACTGTACAATTAGTTATAATTTTCAAGCTTAAAATGCATGATTAAGTCATTGCTGATATCCTTACTAAAGTATTTAAACAACAGTTCATAATACTGTATCCTATGGTGGTACTGTACTAGATTTTTCATGCATTTTAGACTTGCTTAGATATCTACAACTTTCAACTTTAGCACTAGTTCCTGTTATGACAAACTTTAACTTGGGTGTGGTTATACACTTTAAATCTTTATTAACTTGTGTGATCAATGCAGGGATTATTACTGGTGAGCTACTGGCAAACAAAGCACTCATGTGTTTGCATTCTTATTATGAATACAGTAGCCTACAGGATTTAACTTATTGACCATTACATCAGTAGCCTACAGGATTTAACTTATTGACCATTACTGTACATTACTATTTTTCAAACTACATGTGGAGCCAACTGAAATGATTTTACTCCAGCTTTATTGTGGAATCATTCAAGTTTACAGTAATTTGAATGTGACTAAAATATTAATATTTAAAACACTGTAGTAACACCTTTATCATATTATATCAAGACAGTATATTAAATGAAAAAGATGACTTGAAATCAGACATGGACAAATATATACTGTACACAATCTATGGAAGGTGGAAGTATGTGGTTTCATAGTGGGAGACGACAGGAATTATGCAAATATAAACACATCCCAAACTCCACATCCTTGATTGAGTTTTGTGTAGCGTTGTACAGTATAATATTGTATGTTGCGAGGTGAAAATATGTACAGTATTCCATGAAGAATTACAGTTGATAAAAGTGATTGTTTCAAGGAACGTGTGTGTTGGGCACTAAGGATGACCCGATGCCCCAGATGTAGTTTGGTGTTGCTATGCTCATTTTCAATTTACTGTACATAGAAGATTAAAAAAGTATCATGTGCAACAATACTATACCAATTTTCATCATAAATATGGTGGCAAAACTATTATCCATGTACAGTATATCCATTTACTATAGAACCTCTGAAAATGAAATAAATTAAACTGTCAAATATATACAAAATAATATCCAGCACAGTACTGTAGTGCTTCCATGGAATTTTGTTTCCTGCTGCATAATTTATGAGATACACAAGTCAATGCATTCAGTTGTAATAAACACCACTATCAAACATTTACACAATACATGTTCCATTATGGCATTGAAATACAAAGCAGAAGAAAGACACTAAATCCAGAAACTGATGTTGCAGTAGGTTAATGCGTTATGCTGAGGAGGAGGAGGAGGGGAGGGGCGGGACAGGAGAAAGCACCATTAGTGTGAAGAAACATAAAACACAACATGCAATTACATCACTGCTACTCGATTACATATGCCACAAAATACCTATAACATTACATTAATGCACTGTACTGTATCTACTTTATGGAAGCAAATGTGGTTGAGGGAGTATCAGAACTCTGCACTATTAAATCAATCCCCAAATTATTAAATTACTTCTCTATGTCATAAAACTACATAAAATCATTACAAAACAAGAGTTAACACAAACAAACTTAACAGGATCTCGGTGACCATGGCTAAACATGAACAATCAAGTTTTAATTTGTCACAGTACTGTACAAAGGAACCTCAGGAATTGACAAAACTCAGTGAAACTACAGCCCATATGACACAGATGAAAAAAAATATCAAATCAAAATCGGAAAATACTTTCCCTATAAATTATATCTTTGAAATATGTAAAGATGCAATGTAAGAACCTTACCACTTTTAGATCATCCAGTTTCAACCCAACACAGTAGTAATGAAGAATAATAAGTGCTAAGTTCCACTGAGTTACATCAACCTTCAACAATATAATTATGATCAATAAATTAGTACATCGCCGCATATCCAGTCGTCTACCACCTTATACATTTAGTCGTCTACCATCATCACGGGTGGTAGACGACTGGATGTAAAGGAGAAGTAGGACAGGAGGAGGTTAGGAAAGCAATAGGGAGGTTGAAGGCAAGAGAGGCCTCAGATGTTGATGGAATAACTGCAGAAGTACCAAAGCATAGAGGAGAGCCAGTAGTGGAGAGGATGTTGCTTATATAGAACTTAGTTTGGTAGGAGAGAGAAGTGCCATAAGACTGGAGGAGAGATATACATTAATTGTGTCTTTGTACACAAAGCTCAGGTTGGATGGAGTAGAATGTTTTTAATGGAAAGCTGTGGATGACAATAGAGGTACTGGCAGAGAGTGAAAGGGAGCTGCAGAGGATAGTGGAGGAACTTTATGGTGTATGTAAAAAAAAAAAAAAAAAAAAAAAAAAACTGAAGGTAATGTCAGTGAGAGTAAAGTGTTGATTTTCAAGTGAGCAGAAGCATAAGTGTTTGACTTTGTAATACCCTACAGAGTGCAAATGCCAACTGGTATTGGATGTGATATAGTTTTGGCAAGTGAGAGAATGTACTGTAGGAAGTAAAGGAGTTTAAGTATCTGGGAACAATATTATATGACTGATAAGGTCATAATAAACTGAGGTGGAAATGTGGAGAGAATGCAAGATGGAGAGTGAATTTGAGTGTCCTGGTGTGAGAGGCAGACCACCAGTTTGATGGAAGAACTGGGTGGAATAGTACTTAAGGGAGAGAAATGTGAATGGAAGAGGGCTTGACTGAGCAAGAAGAGAGTGTTGGAACAGAGGGAGTTCCCAGGGGGAGTGATGCATCAGAGCTCTATACAGATATCATTATATAAGAATGCATACTGTTATGAATGAAAATGCCCTCCAACTGAGCTCTTATCCATAGGTATAAAGATAGCCATTACTATACTTTACCTACTATGATACAGTATTCCAGTAAAATCAGTTCTAAGATAAAAATGGACCCACGTCAAACTTCTTTGACAGTAGCTATACATAATTTAGCAAATTATGAAACCTTTGATGAGATCCAGGTATACCTTCCACACCAATATTAGTTCTTACATTTCTTATAAATGTACTTTGCCCCCCCATAAAACAACATCAGTTGTAGTGTACACAGAGTATCAAGAAATAGTTTACCACAAAAATAGTTGCAGCTGTTGTGAGCTAAGTTTAAAGAAACTGAACCTAACAACATGTGTTGATACTGGTGCAGAACAAAGGAGCTACTCATGCATTAACTTTCTTTTTTCATTTAACATGCTATACGTTGCACTATGGAACATATAACTCTCACAATTTACACACAAGATGGAAAGGAAAGCAACCCATTTGAGAAATTACATGCTCAAGTTGGTCCACGAAGTGCAAAACTGATCTCATTATCAAAGTGGAATACTGTATATCAAAGACTACTCTGTTTTTAATAGGGCCAGTTTCTGCTTTCTGACCAGCATTATGTTAGAATGAGAAGGAGATGGACATCATGTTATTACAGTATTAAGGAATTACTGCACACCAATAACTGATGACAGTATGCTGTGAGCGAGTCAGCTGGGTAATACTACACTTTATAATATGCCAAGTGGGTGGGAGTGAGAACCATGACACAGGATGTACAGTATCAGGATAAAAAGGGAAGGACTGTAGGACAATAATGAATGGTATAAATCAAACCCATGAATAGTTCCTCCTAGCTAATGCAACTGATTTACAGTTTTATGACAATGATGAGGGAGATTACTATGAACATTCAAAACACAACATGTTACTGTATGAGTTTCAAAATATAAGAATACAAAAATTTTAATCTTTTATCTGAAGTTGATAGACATGTTAATCAATTACTACCAGGTACCAGAATGTACTGTATGTGCATATTAAGTTATCAACTTCCTTATACAAAACTGGGATTCTTGAATATATCAAAGCCCAAAAACTTTGAGGAAAAAAGAAAAAGATTAATTGCATTTAAGAATTAGAAACATAATTGCCATGGGAAATAAAAGCTTTGGCCCTTACTGTGAACACAGAGTATTGCATTTCATTCCACAGCAGTGGAAATTTAGATTTCAGTAAGAAATGAGTGCCCAGGCTCCAGAGTGCAAGGCAAACAAGAGCTGTAAGACTGCCTGGATTCTGACTTTGACACAGTTGAACTTACCTGGTCATGAATAATTGACCACGTATGGGTGAGATTTACGGCCTTTGTGTAGCTACGGTGATTGCTTTCTGAGGCCAACATTCCAGCCCAGGCAAGCAATTGGTTCAACTGTGATGCCACAATCCTTTCTAGGAGCTCCATAACAGAAGGTCATAAATACAATTATACTGTAGGTTGGTTAGTCCGTCTTAACACCCAACATCCACTCTACATATTCTTCAATTAATAACACAAAGAAAGCAAATACAGTCCAAGCAAAATTTGTAATAGTAAAAGGGGTGGGCAATGAAGTCTTTTAAAACTGGAACATCCACTAATATGATTAACATTAAAATTCTAACACCTATCAACACTGTAACCATTCCTAGCCTGAACCATGCATATTAACTTGAACATATACAAATACAGGCTACAGTATGCATCAACCGATCACATTATCAAACAAGCAATTATAAGATTTGAGGCAAGTAGTGGGTACTTAAAAAGTGAACCAAGTACAGTACTGTACAGTACATTACATACCCTTTTTAGATCAAAGCTTGTATTTCCTCACAATCAGATTTGAAAATCATCATAATATTCTGAGAAAAGTTTGATGATATGCTGTTTTCTATCACTCATTTATCCCTCACTGGTTCTCAAATTATGAATGCTTTGAGTTAGTCACAAAGAGGCAAGTGCTCGTAAATTACACTGTAGAGGGAACTGATTCTTCAAAACTATACTACAGAAGACAGACTATTCGAGTTTGGGTGATCTATTTTTAGTTTGTAGAACAGTTCAGATTTCTCTGCAGCAAGTAATATGTAAACCCCCTTGAATAATAACTTTGTTAAAATTTCATCAAACTAACATTTGGGTTGCTCGAGTGGTGAGGGCCTTACTTATAACACTAAATGGAAATTTTAAAGGCTGAGATGTGTCTCTCCTTTGATCAAGGCTGTGTCACAGATGCCTTCTTATTTACGCTTTCTAAAAAAGCAAAAATATAAAGTGCTGTTCAGATAAACTGGGATGAAAAGACATTATGCATTTCATTATGGCAGAGCATGATGGCCATTCACTGTCATGACACTTGTGCTCCTCCTAAAATTATGTTTTAAAAATTGCAGAAATCAAATGCACATTAGGAAATATTTGTTTTCACTTAGAAAAATTATTAATACCTGTCAAGCAAACAAAAAAGCCATATAATGAAGCTCTTTGATCACTACTAAGATTATAAAGTAATAGGTTACATTTTCATAACCTTGTACAGTATTACTAATGAAATGTAGTACTGTACTCCATCCATCCATAGTCTTGATGCCTTTTTCACTTCCTAACAAAGCTATTCCTCATAAGGCATGCAAAACTGTCATCAGTTGTCAATAAAATAGCTTATTTGGTGGTGAAGAATAAGTTGACTCATACATGACATTGGCACTGACCATTTTATCCTTATGATGCAATCTAATATTACTGTATTATCCTGGCTAACAGTAGATAATTTACTCATCGGTAATACTTAATCCTTTCAGTCTGGTAATGTAACACACATGAGGGGTTTTAGAAATCAAACATATTCTTGACCACCAGCCATAGTAACCAATCCAAACTTTTTCATATTCCGACTCTGGATATAGATAGCATGCCTATACTAAGATCCACATCAATCATAAAACATACACTACACAGCAGAATATCATTACATATATCACTTATAGAAAAAACACCATAAACTTTCTTCTACAAACTACAGTATACTATCATATTAATGCAGTAAATTCATGAAAGACTGAGTACATATAAATACTTCACTACTGAACATTTACCAATGTGTCAACACAATAATCCTCTACTATATAAAAACACAACTTGCATACATCAACCTTCTACAAACCTTCAACATCTACAATAAAATTACCTCTTTCTAAATACTATATCTACAACAATAATGAAAAAGGAAGAAGTATCATTAAGAGAAGAAATGGAGTTTGATCCTTTAGTTTGCTACTACAGTATTTGATCTTTCCTACTCCTGGTAATAGCTTATCTATTTTTTTGAAAACACACAACATTAAAAATATGAATCCGAAAGGTCTGAACTGTACTGTAATGAGGACTTTCTTCCTCCCTCAGTATTACTCTATGACCATATCTGTCTCTTGTGTACTATAACAAACTCATGCATTATAATTTTAATCTAATAAAACAATAACTGAACTGTTGGCTAGCATTAGTTCACCACATAGTAGGATAATAAAGAAATCTTACATGCGCTAAACAAAGTGAGACATCACATTTACTTTGGCATGATATCTTTCTCCAGCAAGCTAGGTTGTATTTTCAGCTTTCTTTCTAGCCTAAGCCTGGGAGGGGCATTTTTCAGCTGTATTATCAAGACATTAGGAATGTGCAATACTATCCCTTCATGTGTATAAATTTTGAGTTCCAGTATTAACAGTAAAGAGTTAGGAAGCTGCTTCTGCTAATCAAAATAGTACAGCGTTATCCATCATTGAATTCTATTATGAAGGGAAGGTGCAGTAACTCCCCTCGTTTTAATAATACCACTCTTAGCCTCTAAACATGGGTAAGGAAAAAAGTCATAGATATTATAACATTGTCTTTATTCCAACATACTGCAGTCATGATCACGAACCATGCTCCAGAAACCTACCATGTCCCAGGGAAAACTAACATGATCAAAGGGCTGACCAACTCTTTCATGCGGCAGGGAAACGAGACAAGTATATAAATATAAATATAAACTACACTACATATAACAATACCGAGACAGAGAAAGGTAAAAACATAATAAAAAAAACATTCACAATCTACAGCATCACAATACCTGTACAGTACTCTCATTCGCATTTGAGACATATGAAAACAACGCTAAAATTACTTTGTAAGCTTCAGAGGCAGCAAATCTTTGATTCATGATTGTGGTCAGCATTGTATATCACATGAATGTTGGAAATGCTACTTTCAAAACTTGCATGGAAATTGCACAATGCTCTAATGAAAATATACAGTAATAGATTTAAAAAATATAGCTCTGAAAAAGTGACAAAAATACAAAATTAAAATTATTACATTTGATCGAACTAATTGACATCTATTAATTTAAAAACATAATCAAGAGTAATATTTTCTTAATCTTTGTGTGGTATGCCTGAATGTATAGTCAGTTCCCTGAGATGATAATTACATACCCAATTCAAAAATAATTTCAGTACTGTATTCCAGAATGGTTAATATTATAGTTAATATAATATGAGGGTGCAGGTTGTTACTGAAAATTATCAATAATTAAAAGTACTCATTTCTGCAAAGATATTCATTCATTTTGCATTATAAAAATATTCAATGCGAGTGATACTCTTTTGGCTACCTGACCTCCCATTCATTTAATCCTATGATCAAGAGAATTAATACAAGTATAGTAACAAAACAATGAGCCAGCCAAACTTAGCGCAGTTAAGATGCACAACCACAAAAACAAATTTCCCTCGAAGTATTCTAAATTAATATTCTTGACTGTAGAGTCTGAGATCATAATGCAGCATATACAGGGATCTAATAGAACATTAACATCAGTGTACCATTACATTAATAACATAGTACTGTACTGTGCCATTTAAGCTGTGGTGCCTAACACTCTGTATAATAAAGAGACTTTTGAAATAGGCTATATGGCATTGCCTATTTATACATAATGATATTTCATTATACTGTATCTGGACCAGTCAACAAGGTGAAAAGGATTTGTAATTCTTCAGAGTTGTTGGCAACAATCAATTATGAAGTGAAGTGATACTATTATTCCTTTTCATAAAACATCAAATAAAAACATTTTTGTATACGTCATCTGCTAAGCTCATACTTACCAATTAAGTCTCAAATTATTCCAATATACTGTGACATTATTCCAATTGGATAGCAATACATCACAGGAATCAATTTCAGACCACTGAAAGAGTGTTCATGTTGTTTATTCCATCAGCCACGATGCTGATAACATTCTGCGTCTTGGCATTTATTGTAATCAAGGATGATACATCATGCTGAAACTCAACTAATTAATAAAATGTGATGGTACACTGATACTGATAGTAATGGTGATTTTGATTATTCTAATATTAAGCAATTAAGTTTTACTGTTGCAAGGCACTTATATGCATATGCATACCACTGGAGGAATTCTACTGGACTTTGGCTTTTCCATTCTTTATATAAATCATATACATTTAACTATACAGGCCAATGCCATACTGACAAGTGACTAGATAGACTTCATATTTTAATATTAAGGTATTTAATATTATTGTTAGCTTAATTAATCTTTTAATTCCTTTCTGTCAATATGAAGTACGCAAAATGGAGGGTTAAATACCTGCGAGAGGTGTGAGAAATAAAATTAACAGAGAGGGGGACAGAATACACAGTGAAATAAGTCACATTTACAGCTACAGTACTCCCTTTTACAAGGCCACAAAATTCTCTGCTCTTTCCTACAAGTTCAAGCATCCACGACAAAAGTTAGCCTTGGTTTAAAGCCAATGAGTGTCAGTCAATGGGACGGAGTGAAGCACACACTAGACTGTATGAAGCACAACTGTAGCACACATCACAGATGATGAGTGGCCCAGAGACCCTCTCCACCCACGTGAGACCTGAGTCAGCATCGGCTATGGAATACCTCAGACAGCTGACTCAAACCCTCCCACCCCCTGCTCACAGGGGTGGTAACCTCTGGCATCAGTGAAAGAATTTTACAGTGTCCCGAGCAAGGACCAAAAGCTGGACCACAGAAACTGCAGCTGCATACTCAACCACTGTGCTAGCCAGAGGCTAGGAATAATTCCATGAACTGACAAGTTAAAACCAAGTGGCTAGCCCACACATTCACTGCTCCTAGTGAATCTCTGCCATTCCTGCCCATCATGCCCAAATTCTTTTGCTTCACCTATTCCTAATCCATGCTTTCTTACATAATCACTCACCATAATGTACTATTTTCTCTTGGATCTTCCTCGTCTTCTTTGCCCCTCATAATCACTACCTTGTACCTTTTTACTATTCGTTTCACCCATTCATTCCCCATGCCCATACCATCTCACACTACACTTCTCATGGATTCCAGTATTTCTTACCCTGTCACTTTTTGGACATTATAAAAACAGTTCTATCCGAACTCCATCTTTCTACCCCTCCATCTTTCCCCTACAATTTCCCATTCATATACCTTTATAGTCAACCTACCTTTCACATTCCATTCCCTCCATGTGGGCAACCTACTTAGGATTCCTCCTGATGCTTTCGAACAAATAAAATATTCACTTGCAAAGTTTCTTATCAGTCAGCCTGTCCATCCATGTGACTCCTCTTAGAAAACTCACTCATTTTCACTGATTCCCCTCAACACCTGTGTCTCTCAACAATGTCTGTGCTTCAGTGGTGGGAAAATACAAATGCCATATGGTTTATTGTGTGATAGATATGTGCCTATTGGCATATCCCAAAGTGTAACGGTTACCGGTAATAAAAATAAAGGGGGGGGAGGGGAAATTGTGTCTTGATGATGATACAATACTACAGTACAATACTAACAAATACAGTACAAAGCTCTAATGTAGTTCAATTCGCACTGGTTTCTTTTGCCATCCATTAACCTTACATGTACTGTAACCTTACAGTACTGTACAGTAATTTTACTTACCTAGTCAAGTAATAAAGTGTATGATATCCACACTAACTCCTTTCAGCAGTTCCTATCCAGCCTTAAGAGGGCCCGGGCCCTGTAGATTGCAGTAAAATTTTTCTCTCTCTCAGCAATTTATATATATAATAAGAATTTTTTTTCCCTTCTTGTTTTTATTCAATCCATTTTATCATAATTTATCTACTCATCCAATTTCCATACTACTGTACTATTTGTGAGCTAGTGGTTCTCTTAACACTTTTCTTCTTCACAGTACAGTACATATACAGTAATTAGTTTTTCAATTTATGCTTCATAAATTGTCTTATACGTTTTACAGTAGTATGTGAAAGGATATTTGATGATATGGACATTACTGTATTTAATCATAAAGCAATCAAGTGGTTTCAACTTACCAGCTTTATCCTGTTTTTGTATTTCATAACAAAATATCCTGTGATAACTGTTTGCCTTCTTTCATTCACCTAAATGGGAATTTTGCACCACTTAAAGTGGCAACAGGTGGCTATATAACGCAAATAAAACTAATAATTAATTGTGTGTGTATGGGGAGGACAGAGGTAGGAGACAGGCGCTAGATGGGTGAGGTGATAGAGGCGCTGCTGGCAATTGTACCCCAAGTATGAATAATTTTTTCATAGTGATTTTCATACTATCAAAGCGTAAACCTTTCATCTTGTGAAAATCGTCCTATTTTCATCTTTCATACCATCGAATTATCATATATTGTGTTCTCGTTTCTAAATTTACACATCTAAAATATTGTCAAACCAAAGGCCAAAACAGCCATCAGTCTTTTAAATATATCATATTACCTTTTCATATTGATAACATAATTTTATGATTCAATGTTCAATAACACATGTAGTAAATAAACAAACAGACAACTAAATATGTAAAATAAACAAAAACCTTATAATTATTGTATAACCTTACCTTGACTTACTCATTGTGAATTATCCATGTCTCTATACTGTACTATTGCAGAGTAAACTTGCCTAAATATTTTTTTTTTAATAACTTACATAAAGCGGCCAAGCCTTGGCCTCAAAACCCAAAAGATTGCCGAGTAATATGGGACATAAATGTTACTTTGCACATGAGTTATGCTTTTATTTTGTTAGACTTTACCTTTGGTATTTTTATTCCAGTCATTCATCAGTAATGGTTAAGTATCCCAAACAAATGACATACTAATGCCTCAACTGTTAAGCATTCCATTATCATTCTTAAAACTTTACCTTTGCCGATAATTGCCTTTTTTCAGGGGCAGCGTAAATATTAAATTTTGGTACAGTACTTTGAACTGATATTCCTTATGAGAATATTGGTACTGTTGTCATTCTCTCTTTACTGCCATACAGTGCAAACTTTAGACTACAGACTCAGCTTTCTGAGGCTCCTAAGGTCTCTCTCTACCTTACCTGCGAGGTGGTGAGGTTGTCGCTACTGAATAAATGTGACTACTGTAGAATTTTTCTAGTTAATGGCATATGTCTACAACTGATATCAGAGATTCTTGTATCATCCACACGACTGGCTTATAAAGGACTCTTAACCTTTTGAACATGAGTTTTTGACCAGTCATGGTCTGTGTCTATAATAACCGCTGAGGACTAAAACCGTTAGCCAAAAACTATACAAATTTACTGTAGTTTCTTAAGAAGCGTGTTATTACTATTGCAACACTTTACGAAGTACAATTATGTTCTAGAAGCCAAGTTATCATCACTATATAGTACTTCATTCTCCAAAAAAATGAAAAATACTTTCATCCTCATTGCAAAATTTTGTGCTTAATTGTTATATTTTAGCTTTCAAGGTGTAGAATAAATCGATTTGTGGTACTCTGAACATACTTAAATTTAGTGTTAGGTATCTAATGCCAATTTCCCATGCTACAAATACATTTCCAATGGCAAAATATCTACTGTGAAAGGACACTAGAAGGAAACCAATCTTGTAAAGGGGGAAAATTATCAGGTCAGAGAAAGGCTGTGGTTATGCCAAAGTAATACAGGAGGAGCTTAACTACACACAAACTACTATTCCAATCACTGCTCATCATCTACACCTAATCTTACAATCACTCAGCATACTTGTTAATTGTTATTACAGTGTTCTAAATATAATACTAACTAGAGTCCACATATCACTGCCTACAGGATTACTATACTAACATTTTAGTAGTAGCTAGACCCAAACAAGTTGACATAATAAATACTTATAAAATGTACAAAATATGCCACTACATATCCCCAACACAGTATTTCGTAACTTTTACTACACTGTATACCAAACCATTTTAAGCTCATTTTACATACTACAATAACAACAAATCAAGCAAAACAACAAATATATACTTAAACTAAATGTGCTTCTTAAAATAAGAGTACAGTACCTTAGAGTAAAAAACATTTAAGGCAGGAACCACACTGACCACACAGTACACTGGGCCATAAGTAAATTAATGACTAGATAACCGTGCTACTCTATATGTCTCCAACAGATTACAGTGCATATTTTTTTCCCAGCAAACATGCACCATTTCCCTTCAAACTGATATAAGCCTTTGACTGCACATACTTTGAGCCATAATTTATATCTATACTGTAATGAATTATCTAGAACTGCAAACATTTGGTGGAATATGTCTTGGTTTGCATTACAGTTTTACAAGAAAAATGCTAAAATATGAAATGAGGCACCAGGTGCATTTTTGCCAGGTTAAAAACAGACACTATACAAAGTTCAGTACTTCATTCCTTGCACCACTTTGCCGCAATATGCCAAGCATCAAAGTGGTGTACTGTATATTAATTCCTTGCATACATAAATACTGTATATAAATATTGCCTTAGAAGGAAAATACTCATTGCCAAGCCATTCATATATGCAAATATAGATGCAAAAGTGCAGGGCATGAGAATTCATCCACTTCAGTTCTTTACTAGTTTTTTTATCTCTCATACGAAAATAAATAATATGGTATTATGAGGCCACTTACTAGAGGCTGATGTGTGAAACATAAAAAAATATTAGATTCTGATCTTAGTATGTCAAGGGCTGACAAGTGGCTGTCCCCTTACAACTATAAGGCAGTTGATATGGACGATGCTTTCTGAGAGACTCCTTAGCAAAGCGTAACAAGAAGTCAAACCACAACAAAATTCATGATGCCACACTCAAAACATACGGTTAAAGTAAGGCCTATAGATATCAAAGTTGTGACCTTCATCTGTCTTATTGCACAGAAGCTTCTGCACAAAGCTTCCAAGTGTGCATATACTGGTCCAAATTTTGGCACAAAAGTTTTCATGCTGGCGAGTTTCAGTCAGGTCACGGAGACACTAGATAAAAGATGCACCTGGCAGCATTGCATCATATATATTTTCTTATTGAAAGAGAACAATTTCTCTAATACTACTGAGAAATAAGTACACTAAATTTGTTAAAATTCCTATGAATTATAACATTGCTAACATTACTGGCAAGATTTAGTAATAACAGCAGGCAATGCACCATCGACATTCCAAGAGAGGGGTACCGACAAAAAGGGATCACTAGACTTGGGTTACTCCATTCAAAGGTCCACTTTCAAGGAGGGATGCTGTGACCTTAGCATGCCAGGTGTAGGAGGGCTGGGAGGAGGGCTTGGGTAGTCAAGCTTACAATATAATAAAATCTTTTTGAGCAAGGTGGCCAGATGGGAGGAGGCACGTTGTTGTGGTGAACAGGACAAGCAGGGTGGTGGTGGTAGTGGTGGTGGTGGTGGTGGTTGTGGTGGTGCCAAACAGACCTGTTGATGGTGAGGTAGAGGAGGACTGGGGAGGGAGGGTACGGGAGGGCAGGAGTGGGTGAGGGGACGGTAAGCCATCTCAGCTTACCTGTGCTTGGTGTCTAATACTTTGGATACGTCCTTGTTGCTTATTTCACTCTCTCGTACTTGCTCCGTTAAACTCTTGAACACCGAATTTCGTAAGCTGGAAAGATAAAATATCTCAATAAAATGTGACGAGCCACATTGCTCCTCTCATGTAGCTCATTTCTACTGCACCTATTCTTAACTCTTGTGTCCTGTACCATCTCCATCTTTCTGATGCGTTCGTCAATATTATTAAGGTTACTATATTGTTTCTAAGACTCAATTTCATTTCCAAGCTCACACTTTTACCCTCAAGATGCTCCCCAAAGATACTACTCCAGTCTACCCAACACAGCTCCAAAACTGTATGATTATACAATTATAATATAAAATTATGATCATTATAAAATTTTACCCAGTACACTATATGCTGTTACAACCTACATTATAATAGGCCATGGAGCTTACTTTATGAATACATTTGTAGATGGTGTGTTACTATGTTGACATTACCATGACAGAGATTAGAGACTTGACTATAAGACAGAAAAATGAACAGAAATAAAAGTGGAAGCGTGAGAACACAACTTACGTTTTAAACACTACATCTGGTAGTAGGCAGGAGAGAGGGATGACTATCAGCCCAAACCAGAATATAGGTGATGTGTATACCTGAAAATATTGAAGTGATAGCATGATAAGTTTATCACGTAAGATATTTAACATTATCTTGTAGTTAATACTGAACCCAACAATATAGTGGTTCTCCATCAACAGTTACACTTATAACTGTATAAAAAAAAAAAAAAAAAAACTATAACAAATTACAGTAAAATGCATACTGCACATGTGATGCACAACAATATTGTGATCTATTGATTTTAGAATGACCTCTACATTTCAGCAATTTCTAAATAAAAAAAATTCACACTGAAAAAAAAATGATATTTAGCAATGGAAAAGAAAACCCCATGTATACAATACGAACACACAATAATCAAACATCCATATGCATGTTATCAGACATTCCATAACAAACAAAAGAGTGGAAAACATATTATACTGGTAAATCAATGAGGGAAGTTTACACACCTGCAGGTAGATTCCACACATGTCTGCTGCCATTGGGAGTATAGGCCAGAAGTTGGAGTAAACAAGGAGGAAGATAAACCAGGATGCAATTGAACCCCAGATTGCCAGGTGAGTAACCCACGTCCAGGCATCCATCTCAAGGCCGGCCTTGAGGCAGACGGTAACCACAACATAAGTGTAGACCATATTGCCCACCATGAGGTAGCCCCCCACCATGCCATGCCCCCACGCCACGTCTTGGGTCATTGAGAAATATGGCAACACAAACACTACCACTGAGTGCACCAAAGCCAGACACACCCACCCCACAAACACCTGCGAAAAAAGGAGAAATAAATACACATTACAACACTAACTATACAACTACAAATTATATAAATCACAAATTCCGAATATGAAAATGGAATAAATATGTATTACCTATGATAGATATGCCTTCCCAGAAGCTGCAGTAAAAACTAATTTTCACCGATCTATTTTCAGCATAAATTGAGGCTTGGAATTCAGTAATACATCAAGTGAAGCACAGAATGAGCTCACCACAGTTTGTTTAATCTGAGAATACTTTATAATATGAAAAAGCATAAAATATTCTTGTCCCATTTGTACCTTACTTACCCTGCTATCAATCAAACAATTAAATACTGGAAAAAACACAAATCACAAGTTAATTTCAAGATACTGCCACAACTTTTGCATGACCATTATCCTCAAAAAAGAAAAAGAAAATGTGAAGCCAAACCTTCCAGTTGAAATGTGAGCCACTTTGAGATTCACGGTAGAGCTCTGGGTATTTCATCCTGGTCTCAGCACTACAGGATCGGTCGAAGATACCCATTACCAGGGGTGGTGCAGCGGTAAATAACTGAAGGCAAGTAGAGAGGTGTTAAATCGTTTATAAGAAGGATAGGTTACAGAAAATCACATATATATCAATGTATATCAAAAGAACAACATATTGTCAGCCAGTGTAAGGAGTAACTCACCACATTGTACATAGCTATACTCCAGCGTTCAAAGATCACCTGCCCTGACCACCCAGACATGGCTGCCCACCACAGCTCTATCACATACAAGCAGATGTTCTTGTAAAAGCTGTATAGGATTACTTTACACAATCGGCTGTAGTTCCAGGCTCCATGTACAAACAACAGTCTTGCTAAAAACCGGAACTGGGGGCAAGAAAGTAATTATCATAAATGTGACAGGAGGAAAAAAAAAAAGTCACCCTTATATCTCATTTTGTTTCAGAATACTAATTTTTGAAAAGGAAAAATTTCCTGGAATATATGACTATGCAATCTGAGAGACAAACCATATCCAGAAAATTTGTACTGTAAAACATGTTATGTAATACTCCTGTAGACATACTCCCAACACAAGACTGCAACAGATTTTATTACAGTATATCATATCCCTTTTAACAATCTGTAGGTCCCCATTACTTGGAAACAGGAAACTGCAGGCTTGATGATCTCTACAATATAATGGGGTACAACTCACCTGTCCGATGGCATAGTCTGAAGCACATGCCGCCTGCAGCCCCTCCTGACCTGCGATGCCCACACCTACATTAGCCTCTTGGATCATGGCCACATCATTGGCACCGTCTCCAATGGCTAACGTCACAGCCCCAGTTTCTCGAGTCAGTAATGCTACAACCTGGTATCAACACCACCACAAAAGAAAGTATTACAAAGTTATCATATAAATCTTGCTCATATATCAGTTATATACCATACTGAATGAATAATTATTAAATTTATTATGCCATCAAAATTAATTACATGAAAAATAGAAATCAGTGACAGCAGTATTGCACCGTAAACATTATCTTACGCTTCTTTCCTAAATTTTCACTCACCTCAGCTTTTTGACTTGGTGACACTCTGCAACATATAACACTCTTACACGACACACAGAGATCTAGGAAGTCTTTACGTAGGTCAGGCGTGAGAGCGTAAAGGAGAGTCTTGCCATCAACAATTAGTGCTGCATCATTTTCTTTCTTTAACTGTTCCCCAAAGTCCGCCATATGTCGGTTGACTGACTCTCGAGTTTCCTGGAGTAGTAAGTGAACAGCTAGCAATAAAATATGACAATGTACAGTGGTAACATCTGAAACTAATACTGCATTTCTGGACTATAAAATGGGATTGCATATGTAAAACAACTGGAACAAGTTTATGAGCAAATAGATTCACCAGACAATGGAATCATTGAAACATTTAGTACATGCATCAACTAAGCTTGGAAGTGTTACAACATTTCCTTTAACCAAGTGGCCTGAGTTCCCTGTGGTTCTAAGACAAAGGTCACATATTTCACTTAACTGTTCTCTACCAAAGCACAAGTGCCTTATCACTACTGCACACATATCATCACTTTCTAGCCCACCCTAAAGGCAGGGATAAGATTCCATGGCTACCACCCCATTTAAAAAGAGATCTACTTCTGTGGTGGACTACAAATTAATTTTCTGGTGGGTTTATATCAAGAGACTTTGTTAAATACCAACTGACTGAGTACATACATCAAGAGACTCTGTGTTGAGGATAATTAGAGGCATTCCTTGATTGAGGAGGTGGCAGGAATGTCCGATATTGATGGCTGTCTCCTGCTTGTCTCCAGTCAGTACCCACACATGTATGCCAGCCTTCAGGAGGGCTGCTATAGTCTCAGGAACCTGGAAGGAATGTCAATATGGGTAAGAAGTTGACACGCTGAAAGCTTCTAATTCTTGTTTTCAATTTGTGCCAAAAAATTACAAATAAACTAAAATAAGGTTATCTGTTTGTTGGCATTGTTTGGAGGAATTAATGTCTTTCAATTCACTGACACTATCCTACTTAAAAAGAACAATTATGTAAACATCACTTGAGAATAAGCCTTAAATATATACCATATGTAATTACATCAGACTATTATATAAAGAAGTCTTACCTCATCCTGGAGTTTGTCTTCAATGGCTGTAGCTCCTAGTAGGGTTAAATTGTTCTCTATGAGTTGGGCTGCATCCTCCAATTTTCTTTCTCTGAACTGTAGTGCTGTGCTTGCCTTGTAGTAAGTATTTTTCCATTCCTGAAAACAAAAAATGTGGTAAATATATCTTTACTTGAACATGGCTTCTGACTGTACTAGCATACAGATTCACTCATGCATGGCCTTTTCATAGACCTTCCTTCCTCTATACTTGGGGTTGGAGACTGGCTTGCCTATTCCAGAGGTTGGGGTGGCAATATTTTTATGACTGATTCTCTTGTTCACATCAACCATAGAGTAGTCAGTGATTGTATGCCCCGATGCTCCTCTATCCAAACCCTGCTTAACACAAATTAATTTTTTCTTACAATACAGCACCAAAGAGAAGCATTATAAGGATCACTTCTCATACCTCATAATATTCAGGTGATATCTCAGCCACTGCATAACAGAGTGTCCTCAGTCCCTCGCCTGCAAATTCCTCCAGATGCCTCAAAACCTGGTCCCGGAACTGTTGAGTGTCACCCAGACGTTCGTATATCACCTGTAGAAAATGGTAGGATAAACTATAAACTAAAAAGATTTAACATCAGCTGTGAGGTTGGGTATGAATTTTCTACAAATATGACATGCAAATCAAGAAAAAGTATTAGTGCATTCCCAGCTGAGAATCCAGTCATGTCACAATTATCAGACAATTGAGAATCAAATCTTGATTAGCTGATACACAGTATCAAAAGGAGGTTACTAAATTTCCATTCAGTACTTTACTTACGGTATCTGCTCCCTTGCAGTATAACTTGATTTGTCCTTGTGGCGTGCGGACGATTACACTCATTCTCTTCCGTGCTGATGTAAACTCTAGCACATTCAGCACCTCGTATTTCTCCTTTGTTCCCATCACATCCACTATCAAATACTCTGGGGTTCGGGTCTCAAACACGAACCCAAGCTCCCTTGCTCCCTCCACCAGTGCTCGTTCATCTAAAAACAAGATAAAACCCATTTTATTTAAAAGCTCTTCATTTTAATATTTGTAACATATAGAAAGCTAAGATGAAAAATCTCTACAGTCTTCTGGAACTGTTGCAGGAGAAGCCATAGTAAAGGAGGGAAAGACTATTTATGAAAAACCTGTTAAGTAATTTGGCAGACAATTCTTAATCGTACCAGGTGAAGCAGCGTGGTACTGAATATCCTGGGGATTGCCATCATCACGGTCGGGTATGACGGTGTGGCAGACTGACAACATGGTGAGAAACTGACGAGCGATGGCTGACGCTGGCACACCACTCTCTACTAGGGCCATCAACTCCTGACCACTGAAAAACACAAGATGCATGAATGATGGTGACATGAAGGAAAAAAATATGGTGGTAAATTTGTGCAGAGATGAGGAGGATAAGAAAAAAAGAAAGTGGGTGAGGGAGAGACAATTTAGAGGTGACAGGGACAAACTAATTAATTGGAAAGAAATTATTTATTGCAGTGAAAGAGCTAGGGTCGATGTCATTGAAACTGCAGACAAAATGGATGGATAGAGATTTTTGAACTTTCTCCTATCACATACTCATTTTCTTCTTTTCATAAATTATCTCTTAAGCTAGTCCAACTCCTGAGTGCAAGTGCTCTAGAATAATGTAATTTCAAGTAAATAGTTTACAGACATATATTTTTGTGACACTTAAAATAGATGCTACCAATTACTGCCTGTCTGGAACACCATACACAGGACATAAATATTTCCCATCCTCCTGTCACCACCCTGGATATAACTATTCCCTCCCCCCATGTCACACTCTGGCCACCAACCTGCCATCATCCATGCTGTACACAATGCCACCAATGGTACATCTCTTGAACTCCATGATGTTGCAGGTGAGTGTCCCGGTCTTGTCTGAGAGCACGTATTTGATCATACCGAGTTCCTCATTCAAGTTGGAGGTACGAGCCATGGCCCACACCTCGTTTTCCTCATAGCACATGTTGATGTCGTTGTTGATGAACCCAGCCTGTGTGGAAAGGACGGAGGAAGGAGGCTAGAGTGTACTGATTACTTATACGAGTGCAAGTTAAGTTATTGGGTGTATGGAAGGCAATATTAACTGATGAGGAATTATAGGAGCACAAAGGATTGAGAATGGAAAAGGAAAAGAGAAAGGGAAGAAAATTTTTTTAAGGACAGATGGAAAAATAGAGAAATGGGGGGGAAGGACTGAAAGAAAGGAGGGAAAGAGGTGATGAAATGAAGGAGAGGAACAGGAAATATAAACAAAACTTGATCTAATGGCTGTTCAAAACAAATCCCACAAGATTATATCAGTCTCTTACTAAAATATTGGGAATTCAAATATTGTACATTAACAACAGGACTGAAAAACAAACTCACCTGGATAAACCTGACCACTTCTAGCGACACTTGTAGGGAGATGGGGATCAAGTTGTTGAAGAGGATTATGAAAGTAATGAAGTTTATACCAAAGCTGAACATGTTTAGATCTGCAAAGAGAAAAAAGATTTAATTAGCTTCATCATAAATTAAAATTATTTGAGTCAAATATTGTTAATAGCAGTTGTTTCACATTACCCTGAGCAAGTCATATATTTAAACAAAATTCTCCTTCTAAGTTTATAATCACTTTCAATGGAAAGTATATAATACAGTACATACAGTACTGTACTTTCTTTGCCGTTGCTAATGCTATGCATGCACTTCCTACGGAGCAAAATCATGCGACATAATAACTATTCATAACCTAGAGGAATACCACATTCTAAAAACCATTATTTCTCAAACATCATTAACATCTTCACTATATAACACTTTCTGGGACACTGTCAACACCAATTTTAACTAACAGCAACTCAGAACTAAAAGTACATTTTTCCTGGCAGAGTATTTTTTAAAGAGCCTGGTGACAAAAGGCTCTACTCATACTTAAGTGTGAGGGAAGCTAATCCTGATGGGCAAGGAAGAAAAACACCAAGAAAAAGATGAAAGAGAAGAGTAGAAGGATGTAACAGCAGATTTAATGTAATGCATAAGTAGAACCAGTAGGTTACTGTGCTGAAAAAATTTGGTTGTATGGTATAAATAATTAAATAATGAATTAGTCTGAACCTCAGGGATATAGTACGGTATTTACTTATGAAAAGCTTCTAGAAAAATCTAAACACATCAAGCACATATCAAACTCAAGACTAGCTGAACAAAATAAAATTTTTATGGAAGACAGCATGCAAAGCTCAAAGGCATCCTGACTACATTTAGCAATGACTGTTGGACTAGTGACAGGTTGAAGGTCTGCTGTAAGGTCTGGCAGTGTTATGGGCCCACAGCAAACTCACTCACTCTTGTTCTCTTCTATCACTTTATTTATATATGTCCTTAAGTTTTCTCTACTTTTCTCATTTTCAAACCCTTTTATTGCTACAAATATACTGTAGAGGCTTGTGATAATGTCAATTAAGTTGAAATATGCTTTTGCAGGAGAAAAAATTAGAAAAAATAAGAAATTACAAGTGGTTGAGGAATATAGTAAATATACTGTCGTACAATTACATGGAATGCATGGTAACTTGGTTGGTAACTTGGTTGCTATTGTTGAGATTCCTCAGGATGTCTGGCTAAACAGCCCAACGTATCTAAGAAAGGTCATGGCTTGGACCAGGTTCTCCCACATGGCCCTCATGGAATGTATGAGTATGTTGATTTTTTATTATTTTTTATATGTTGTTTGACTGACACTGATGTGTAATATGTTAGGAGAAGTCTTCTGTGTATGTGTGTGAGTGATATGAATATATCTTTCCTTGGTCTAGTTCCCCTTAGAAATGGGAAACAGGGTATATGTGTTGAAAAGGCTTTAATGTTGTACAGCAATGTAACCAGAATGAAGAAAGATGTAGCAAGGAAAGAAACCAGGGTGCTTGTTAAGCAAAGTTTCTAGTTTCACAGCAATATTTTTTGTCACAATTGTGTGCCACAGAGAAAGGATTGAAGGGTGTCTGCTGTGCAGGTAAGGGCAGAAATTAATGGTGACTGCATTATTACAGCGATATAAAAGAAAAGTGGAAGAAAAGATGCAAAGGTGACTGCTCTGTAGGTAGGGAGATCTATGTTTCATTTGCTAAAACCATTAAGATCTCAGGTTAAAGAAAGCACACCAGAGTTAACAACTTTAAGTTGTCCAGAGGTTAAGCGAGACACAATCCACTGAGGAACAAGTATATAACTTGTCACTGTAAGAGTTTCCAGACAAGACGCTACACATTCCACAGCTGAGTAAAAGACATGCACTGCACTATCTGGAAATAAGAGCCAAGATGACAATTTATCGTTGAAACATGTCCAGCCATCTCATTCCATTGGGTTTATTTTTAGAATGGAGGACACATAACATGAGGATGGGTAGGTACAGCCAGCCAAAATATTTTTTCAGTATAGTGCTGCAAATCATTTGGTACGATATATCAAATACCAGTATGTTAGTTAACAATGAGCAAAACATAAATCAAAATAATCATTTTTGAATATCCTGTGATCAAGTAGTTTATTGTATATCTCTCTTCATCCCACCCATACCTTAGCATTTTATAAAATTGAATACAGAGAAATATTGGAATACCCGGTACTATAAAAATAAAATGTTCCTCACAAACATACAAGTAATAAAAAAATCTGAGCTTTAACTTGGTTATTCAATTATATATTCCAAACAAACTCAGGTGCTGCTAAACAATGAATGGAGTAAATCCATGATTAACAATGCCAAATGGACATATGTTGAAGAACACTGTACATTTTACCATTCTCTCTGTACCGATAATAGATTCCCCTTAGGTAGACACACATTGGTCTTCTATAGAAACAAAGTAATGAGAGCCACCAGTACATCTGTTTTTGGCTTACTGTACAGCAATAACATATTCTAGCATCACAAAGCAACAGGACACGCAAAACACCTCACATCAACAACAGAGAACACGCACCATAGATGTCGAGGTACGTCAACAATGCTTTCCCAACTTTACACATCCAGTAGTAACACTTTCCATCTGAAGGAAACAAGAAGGTACACAGACAAGTGATGCAGCAGCAGAGTGAAAACAAACGTCTCTCAACATCAGCTCACTACACATTCCTAGTCGACTTTGTTCTACGATTTACATCTCGAAACAATGACATTCACATTCCAATATTGATAAACTTGCTGACAACACATTCCACTTTAGATAAATAAGGGACAAAGACAACCTACAAAAAAGGTGGTGCAAATGTTGTCCTGTTGAAGTAATATTAAGGAGACCAGGACAGAACTACAGAAGTCTATATCTGACTGCATCTCCCCTCCTGAGAGCAGTCATACACTCACCAGTCAGGTACGGTCTGTACTCGCCAGTTTCCGTGTTTAAACAGCCACAGGTAAAGTACTTCACCAAAGATAAAATATATTGCTGGCAGGCATAAAAAAAAAAAAGAGCAAAATAACAAAAGTCTTTGATTTCCATTCAAGTTAGAAAATTTATCCAACATTGAAACTAATAAACCAATGTAACTTGCACATAATTTTAGAAATAAACATTGCAATACAGGTACAGACTGAACAGAAAAAAAAATCAAAGGCAAAACATAAATTCAATTAGGAAAATATCAGTATAAGTATTGTATAATATCAAGTGTACTGTCAAAGATCCTAAATCCTTGGGTGGTGGAATTAATAAAGTTATGAGCTAATCATGTATAGCCTATGCTAGAAACTGAGCATTGAGAACAATACTGCTTGCTATGCATGAGTAAACTGCAAATAACATTATCACGGCTTTCTTATATACAGTACTGCACATTCAAGAGGTAAAAATATGCTTTTAAGGGACTATTGTACAGTGATGGTAAAAA
Organism: Petrolisthes cinctipes; assembly: GCA_033782935.1. Lineage (NCBI taxonomy): Eukaryota > Metazoa > Arthropoda > Malacostraca > Decapoda > Porcellanidae > Petrolisthes > Petrolisthes cinctipes. Next base: position 54,557 of record JAWQEG010004272.1, read on the forward strand.
GATAAACAGATAAACATAAAATGGAACATGTCATTACTCTAGTTGTACTATTCCAAACAACCATCTATATCCTTAGCTTTGATTGGAAAAGAAATGATTAAGAACCAAAATTCATATTTACTCTAAGGTGGTATGCAAGTGATTGTGTCACACACTTCATTCAGGGTTCATCAACAAAAGTGCTGAAAAGGTTGTTTTATTATGACTGTACAGCCATGGACATCAGTTTTTTACTACTCATCTGAAGCAATATCAAATGCAAATGTGGCAATGCCACTACATATCATGGCTAAAAAGGTTTTTATTTTAATTCCATTGGTTTAAAATCTCAAGAATGTTCAAGATTTTAATAACTTTCGTCCACAAATGTACATGTCAGTCAAACTGGTGGCATATAAAACGTACTCCTGGAAAAGACTCACCATCAAGAGCGAGGTACCAATGGAGCTTAGCGTCCCACTGGGAGTTGCACACAGCCATGATGAGACACAGCACAATCAGCAGGAAGAACAGCAAAATTATCAGATTGTTGGTCTGCTTGTCCACCTGCCACAATAAACAAGGCTATGTCAGTCTGTTATTTATATTTGGTACATTTTTATACAAATGAGTGGAAAGGGTTGCAAGGAGTGCATGTGAAAAGTTTCATGCATTTGGGGATTTTAGGGTGTTGATATGTCCATCATGTATTGGTTAAGGAGAATAAATGACAATATATGTGAAATTTCAGATGGTCAATGACTGACCAGGAAATTATTCAAAGGCATATCTACTTGCCAAATAGTTGGTCAGCCATCTTTTTATGTTGCTGTGCATGCTTGAGTTACATTTTATTTTTGAGGTTTGTAAGTTGTGCTAAGTGCAATTGTACTACTGTATATCTGTACACTAAATGAGGAGATTTAAAATATATGAGATACCAAAACTATAACTGAAACAATTTCTTTTGTCCACTTTATCAAATGAATGTGAATAATTATTTTGAATATATATAAAAAAAAATATTGAGAGCAAAAACAGAGATAATGACATTAATAATGCATCGTCAGCAATTTAAGGAATGTCAATAGAAAGGATTTTGTTGCAAAATTCAACTTACGGTGGATCGTTTAAGTGGTGCGGAGGTAGCGGAGTTTTTCATGAGTTTGGTCTCATGGCCAGTGTAGATGACAAGCCCAAAGACCCAATTTGTGTTCTGCAGTTTGGCCCCTCGAAGCAAAACCTGGTCTGGGCTCAAAGGTACAGCACTGCAACCAATCATACAAATGCATATTAATATTATTTGTATTATTTGTGGAGCTTACTCTTTCTCATTAAAAAAAAAGAAGCATACATTGTCTATTCATTAAAGTATTGTTTCCTGCAACTGTTTAGGGAAATAAAAATAACTGACTCAGAAGCAGAGAGAAATATAAAAATTTAAAAAGTGGTGCAGTGATTGAGTCAGGACTAAAGTAAGAATTACCCATCAAGTGGTGTAGTGATTGATTCAGGACCAAAGGGAAAAAGAACACTCAAGCACTGTCCTGACTCGGAACCACAAGGAGAAAAAACAAGAAGGTTGTGTTGTTGTCTCACTTGCGACTGGTCTCCTTAAGGTTGCCGGTGAACTGGTAGAGGTCCCTGTTGGGAGCCTCACATTCCACCTTGCCAGAGAGGCTCATAAGGTCACGTGCCTCCAATAGGTGAGCAGTCTGAGGCAACCCCTGTCTTATCTTCAGGTTGGTCTCACCATCAAGGTTGGCGGTTTCCACGTAACACAGGGCCTGGGGCTCACTGAAACAAAATAACAAAATATCAGGGGCTAAACTCCTTAAGTGTTTGGTACTTTTGCTTTGCTGGATAAATTTTGCAATTAATTATTATACAAGTTGAAAGCTTACACTATTCAATAGAGTACATCAAGGTACCTATTACCCTTTTGTGTCTGTAGCTAATTATTCTCAAAGTACAGCAACAAAAGTTGATTATAATGACAAGTGTAACGTCCCTCCTATCCAGTTATAAAGTTTAACTTTGGTCTAAGGGTATGAATATTAACGGTGGAGAGGTCAGTCACGAAAGATATTTGAGGAGTTGAGTTTAAAAGAACACAAGTGAATTGAATGTTTATTATTATGAATTCCCAGTTAACTTGAACACTACATTTACACATTGAACAATGATATCCTGAATCCCAACATAAACCAAGAGTAAACAAAAATAAGAAGAACAGAATGAAATACTCTTTCCCTTCCAAAACACAGTCAGTGTTATCCCTATCTAAGGTACACTTAAAATATATACAATACAGAAATAAAATGAGGAGACAACTTTACCAAACCATCTGAGAACTACAGTACAATCCTTGCTCGTCTACTCCCACTCTACTCTGTACCTCTCGGGCAAGAGAACACACCTCACTGTTGTATGGGTGAGACTAATTAAGAGATCATTTTCAGCTCTAGTTATACCAAATGTTTGAAGCCCGGCTGTCTTATTCAGTGTCTTAAAGGTAATTTGGAGTGATTCGAGAGTACAGGAGTCAACTGGAATGGAGTAAAGCTCAAAACATTCGATCTATCTCATAGTGTTGAACATATCTCATGGAGTTTGAACAGAATATAGGATATGATATGTCGGAGTACAGGACCAGGGTCATGACACCTCCCCCAGAAGAAGACTGGACTTCATAGAAGGTAAGGCTTGTATCTTGATAGTGACTTAGGCCTAAACTCGGGACAGGGCATCTGCTATTTTGTTTTCTGATCCTTTGATGTGTTGGACTGTTATATCATATGGCTGTAGTAAGAGGGACCACCTTAACAAGCGTTAATTAGTAAACTTGTTACGGTTCAGAAATGTAAGTGGGTTGTGGTCGGTGTAGACATGGACCTGTGGCTGGCCGTAGATGTAACAGTCAAACTTCCGGATGGCAGAGATGATGGCGAGTAGTTCCTTTTCGATAACACTGTAGGCTTGTTGGTGTTTATTGAACTTCGTGGAATGGTAAGCTACTGGATGCATTACTCCGCCCTTTTCCTGCATTAACACAGCTTCACATGCAACATCAATTTCTAGAATAATTGGTAGATTGAAGTCAGGTGCCACTGGGCCATGGGATAAGTAGGTTTTCAACTGGTCGAAGGAGTTTTGACAATCATCCGTCCAGTCGAAAGTAACTTTACCACTAGTGAGACAAGTAAGAGGAGAAACTACTTGGGAGAAGTTGGGAAGTATCTCCTATAGAATCCTGCCATTCCCAAGAATCTCATCAACGCCTTCTTGGTAGTGGGTACTGGGTAAGTAAGGATGGCCTCTACGCTGGCTGACTTGGGACAAACACTTCCATTCCCAACCTCATGTCCAAGGTAGGTGACCCTGGCGCTGCAGAAGGTTGTTTTAGCCAGCTTCACCGTCAGATGCGCACTCCTTAGCTTCTCCAGAACACCAGCAAGACTGTCAAGATGTTGGGACATGGTTTTAGAGAAAATTACAATATCATCTACTATACTTGTACACACTCAAGACCTTGTAGTAGATAATTCATTGTTCGTTGGAATGTAGCTGGACCATTACGCATTCCGAAAGGCATAACTTTGTACTGGTATAAGCCAAATGGGGTGATAAATGCAGAGATGGTTTGGGCACGTTCAGTTAATGAAATTTGGTGGTATCCTTTTAGTAGATTATCTTTGTGATGAACCTTGATGAGCCCACCATATCTATGAGGTCATCTATTCTGGGAAGGGGGTAAGCGTCAGGTACAGTAACCAGGTTGACTCGTCGGTAGTCCGTACAGAGACGTAGCTGTCCCCCCTCCTTCGGTACCAGTAAGCAAGGAGAGGCCCTAGACGAGTTGCTTGGGACTGCCTGTTCTGATAAAAGTTTGTGATGGTGAGAAGTATGGAGCGCTTCACCGACTGTGGTATTAGCGTCGTATGGAGGCTCTTGTGACAGCACATACCAGGACCAGGGTCATGACACAAGCTATACCTGACTCAAAATAAACCTGCTCAGAAGCCAGGTAGCCCACAATCTAAAGACAGCCATTGGCTTAAACCACCACAGTTTCTCGGACTGTCTTTAGATTTTCTATGACCTTTAGGAGTAAATTTTGTGTTAATATCATAATCATACACCATCAACAACACCTCAACAGGGTGCAAACAACCAAATCACATATTAGGACACCTTAACTGCACCCACCTAATATCTGTTATCTGGTTAGCAGCACATTCAAATCATGGCTCGTGGAGCTGTCCACACATGAAACTAATGCACTAACCACTGGGCCAGATGAGTTAAGTTGTCTATACATGACTACAACAACCGTTTCTTCACTTTACTAACCTTGATGCAAGTATGACCAGGTCTGCTGGGAAGAATTTGTTGTTGTGAACCTTGACGATGTCCCCCACCTGTATGTGTCGCCACTTGATCCACTGCCACTGTCCATCTTTCATCACTTCTATTTCTCTTTTATTCAGCTCATCATCTGCTCTGTGTCGTTTCTGTGGAACATGAATTTTGGTTTTACATATTCTGCTTACTATTGCTACAAGACAACACAACAGAGAATAACAAAATAAAACAACATAATGAGCTTTCAAAGGAATAAAATTACACATTTTTAGATAAAAAAAAAAAAAAATGGACTGCAAACCTGACAGACAATAATCCGTAGCACATTAATTTAATTTTAATTATATCATAGATTCATCAGTAACAGCTAACCTTAGAAGCAAATATGGTAGCCAGTCCATGAAAATACTGTAGTCTGAGTGCAACATGAGTAGGATTTAAGTAACCACCATCACAGTAAATCCAGCTGACACTCCCATTAGTCAGTGGGGGAGAGGTGTGCCAAGAGGACATGAAACTGGGTCATTGGGGTCACTCTTCACCAGCCTCACTACACCACCAAACACAAAGCACTATTCACTCTGAGATAACAACACACAACAACAACAACAAGCTCCTTTCCTATTGCAGTTGTCATCATTATGATTGGAGAGTAAAGCATCACCTGTTTGAAACACCACCCACATTCTAAGGTTAAACATGGTGTAAGAGCTGGTAATGCCTACTAATGACATTATTAGTGGGAGCAGATTTACTGAGTGAGTGCAATACACACCACCTGTACAGTATATCAAGGTGATCCACACATACCTGTTGCAACTGTATTTGGTGGCAGGTAATACAATGATGGAAATCTCTGAAGCCCCAAAACTGACAAAACACAATGAAAACTAAAGCAGCCAACTGTGCTAACCTAGTATAGGTAGGAAATAATAAATATGACTATATATTAGATTTTGTTTATAGGTAGGAAGATACAGTACTTACAATATCCTCAGCGATCTCCTTGATGGCAGACACCACCAGGATACATATGAGTGGTACCAGTGTGGTATACCTTCCCGTCGGTGATACGCCGGGGATTTGCTGTTGACGAGACACATTATGTTAGTTATGTTGTTGATGCTGTACATAATGTCTGCATGATATATATATATATTTTTTTTTTCACCTTCAGCCACACATTAACTCTTCACTGCATCCATATACAATATTAGCTTTACCTGTATTAAAATTTTGCCTCATGGTAAGGTGTGCAAGGTGTGGAGTTTGTAAATAAGGTGTACGATAGTAAGTTGTGGGACCTGGTGCGAGAGGCAGACCTCCGGTTAGATGGCAGAACAGAGTGGAAGAGTATGTGAGAGAGAGAGAAGTGTGAGAGGGGGAGGGGGGATGGAGCAAGTAAGGAGGGAGTAAACAGGGAAAACTGGAGACTCTTCTGCTGTGGCCACCCCCTTGGGGGGAGTTCCCATAGGGAACGAGACGTCGAAGCCATAGATAGATAGATAGCCTCATAGTAGGTTTACCAGGGGCTTAACTTATCAGTCTTGTATTCACATGAAGTTTTGTCATCCTATACAACTTAATCCTTATGTTAAGATTCACCCATCTTTTATTTCTACCCATGGATTACATAATTGATCATATGTTAGTAGTAATATCTCAGTAAACTCAAATACAAATATTGTACACACTATATGGCTCAAGGAATATACACATGCCCTCTAGAACAATGAAACACTGAGCAAGCAACATGTTCATCACTGATTACTGTTTGTGAATGCTGTTGCTAGTATCATACCATCATACATAAATTTTTTTTACATATGATGCCGTAAGTTTTATTTTCAGAAGAAGTTGGTTCAGTTTGGTTTTTGTTTGTTTGGTTGTTAAGTACAGTAATGCTGAACAAACAGATGCATGTGTATAGTATCCAAAATTTGATACAACATAGTAATAATAGATCCCAAACACACATAGCTACTATAATATACTGTACACACTATATCCCAAATGCACACACTATTCTATACAGTATACCAAACACAAGAAATTAAGTATGCATGCATGTGCGCGTACACACACACACCCTACCAATATACCATTCCCCACCACAAGCAATTTCTCACACATCCTCTCATTGCAACTACATTTAATCACTAATGCTCCTCATGTTCAATTCTCTTAGTACTGTATTACCATGAACCTCCCTCTCTCATTACTTTCCTCACATCCAACTACTACTACTATCCCCACTGCTACTTTGATCTTTGTACTTCTAATGTCACCCTCCCACTACAACTACAACCGTATACTTTGTAACCCACGCCCTCCCACGCCTCTCATCTCTCTCGGGAGAGGTTTCCAGACGCCAGCAAGTCCAGTTCACCTCTGGCACCTTCACTGCCGCCACCATTCTCTCTTTCGCTCTCTCTCTCTCTCTCTCTCTCTCTCTCTCACACACCCTCCTCCACTTACATACAATCCATTCACAGTCCCAACCATTAGGATATAAATTCTTTCTTTTCACTAAGAGGGCTGGGTAGGAAATATTTTTTAGCTTCTTTTAAATAAGCTTTGCTTTGGGCATGTACGTTATATAAAGATAAGTATACCATACCACTTGAAGCACCTAATACTGACTTATAACATTTCATTCCAACGCACCATACTGGATGACCTGTGGTATAGTTTCTTGACACTAGTGTATTAATAAGTCGCATTAAAAAATTCTTGCCACAAATTCTTTGTCACCAGAACAGAGGGCTACACTTGAAAAAAAAAAAAAAAAAAAAAAAATTCTTATGAGTTGCTGCCAGTCTTTCCTTTCCGTGAATTCCAATATCACCTGCTCAATACATAGAAAAAGCAGAGTTTGTTGAGAAATTTGATGCTTCACATATATACATTTTATCGGCATGTAATTCATAAGATTCGTCCATGAAAACATAATCAAATCTGAATCCTGTTTACCCAAGTTTTGTGTCCTTATTCTCTCTTGAAAGCTTGTTTGTCTTATCTCATTCCCTATCTTGTGTCCTGGAGAGAGTTGACTTCACAAGCCACATTTAGGCCACACACTACAATATTCTAGTTTCCTGTTTTCGAATTATTAGAAGGGCCATGTGAACTAAAGCTGCTAATAATAATAATAATAATAATACCAGGTAGCATTATTTCTACCACCATACTGTGTTCCTTCTTGAGTGGAAAGCACCACAAATGTCTAAAGCCTAAACAATAAACAAATCAACCATAAACAGCTGCTTACGTTTTGCATAACATATCATAGGTGGACCAAAGCCAGACTCTTATAATGTCACGAGAAAAACCCCTGAAACGCCCCCTTTGCCAACACACACACACACACACTCTCTCTCTCTCTCTCTATCCACGCCCCCCACCCCCCACTCCACTCTCCCTGGTTGGATCGATGGTTCGTTCCAGCAGCCTACATGAATCATGGACAAGTGACGTCACAGATGCGTGCAGGTTACAGTCCAGAGTCTAGTGTTGCTTTGTACAGGGAGGGGGTTGGGGAGCTTATTGTTTGTTCTCTATGTGTTGTGGATATTTTTGCTTGCTTCGTGTGTGTGTGTGTGTGTGTACTTTAAGGTGCGTCTGCGTGTGTTTTCCTGAATGTATTGTGGTTATTTTAGTTATTTTTGAAAGGTAGAACAGGTACATCTCGTGTGTTTGGTTAGTTCGACTGTGTGTGTGTGTGTGTTATACAATTTTTCTGAAAGCTAACAGTTTGGCGTGGGAGGCTTGGCGTGGGAGGGAGTGATGCAACCGAGCTCTTGTGATTCAGATGTGTAGAGAGAGAGTGAGAGAGAGAGAGAGAATTGTGCGTGGGCTCGAACAAACTCCCCCCCGTTTCATTTATTTCAATCCTTTTTTAATCATCTCCAATATTATGTTCCAAAGTTTGCATCTGTACAGTACATGTGGAGTGACTGCATCTGCTTGTTTTGACAGAGTTGCATGGTACACCTTGTCACATCCCAACAACTAGAATACACGAGGGTAAAAAGATAGCCTACCATATTCCACTTCATCGGTGCTATAATTATTACCTGGCAAACCTAGTCATGTAAGGGAATAGGAACATCATGAACCCATAACTCCACCAGCAGTAGGTCTATCCCAAAACTTACAAAATACGGTAGTCATAAATATTCAGCTAGGTCAGCGTTCCAGTCTTTCCTTCCTACTACCTGGTGGCGAAGCTTGGAACTAAACTATATCTCATTGTCTCCGTGATGATAAACAAGTGCTTTTAAACAACTGGCAGAACACTGACGAGATTTAGAAGAGTCATATTATTGGTAAGGTTTGTTTTGATTTGGGACAGTGTTGGTGGTATATAGAGTGTCGTAGTCAAGAACGTTAATGGTGTTGACGATAGTGTGGTACCGCTACGATGACTCCAAAGACACACTACAGAGCCATCGTACAGTTAACACACCATTGTCAACACCATAATTGTTCTTGCCTACGACCCAGAGTCCGATGCTACCACAAAGATCATTTCAATGGTCTGTGGCTACTACAGTTTATTATTCATCACCCACGCATGGCTCTGATGGGAACTGGAGACCGTGACCTATAGGCTACTTGAGACGGCCTTGGGCTTCACAAACTTTGCCGATTCTGGATGTGGATAAACCATAGCCATAAACCAAGCTCGTATTCGTGGCTGCTCGGTCAGACAGCTCGAGGAACTTCAACAACAACAATAACAACAACAACAACAACAACCAAGCTCTTATTATAATGATTCTGGTTGTAGAGAAACCATAAACCAATTAAGTAGCATATTTATCTTTTTGTGAAAATGTACAAGACTTTTATATCTGACTGTATACAGTAGCCTACACAAGCATTACCAGAGAGTAATTCGTGGCCATGACTATAGACTATCCAATAAACCAAAAGTATCGTACCTTAGGGGTTTGATTGAAGTGGAAAGAGTGAATGGAAGAGTCACAAAAGTAATAACATGTCACACAGTCAAACTGAGAGTCTAATAAGTAAAAGGGCTTCAAACACGTCACGTCTACAATGGATTCCTGATTTCGTTTCTTTTTATATTTTAAAAAGTGCGAAAGTTCATTCTTGTGAGTGGAGCTTTCTTTCTCACCTGTCGTTGTAGATGTGTTAGGATAGTCTGTGCTGCTGCGTTTGCATAAGTAAAACACCAATGAATACGCGATGACCCGCGTAAATCTTGAGGAAAGGTTTTTACATTTTTCCAGCCCGGGTCATCGTGTTGTGGCAACGGTTGGGACTCTACTTAGGACATCAGCTATAACTATTGACTGATTGATTGATTGATATTGGGCGCCGCAACAGTGAGATCATATGGCACCCGAGAAAGAAGGTGATTGAGAGGTGGGACATTTAAGCAGCTATAACTTTGACTGCAGTAAAATTCTCAGGCTCGTCACTCAGGCCTTGATAATCCAAAAGGTTCTCAGAGAATTAAACAAGCAAACACTTTTAATGTTAATGTAGTTTAAGCAGACAAGATATACAATGTGTTCTAGGAAGCTGAATCAAACTATAAACACAAACTTAAACGGATGATACATAATTTTTTTTCCATAACTAACAAAGAAGACACAACCTTTATATCCAACTGTACATCCCTTTTCCTTATTGCATCTCGTGTCCTCGGCCTGAGATCAACCTTTCCCAACCTGTTATTACCATATCTGGCCTAGTCTTGGCTGACCTGACCTACTCTGACCTCACATGACCTACTTTCCTTATATACGCTGGTGGCAGTGTCTGGAAACCCATCACATACCTCACATGATATATTGCCGTCTTAAGGAACCCTGTGATGTAGTCAGAAAATTGGAGGTAAATGAGTCCTTCAAATATTACCACGAAACACACACACCTAAATGGAAGGAGCTTATTTCGTGGCATGGTCAGGAGGAATCAGAAGCCTCCAATTTTCATACACGATCACAGGGTCCTTAATGATAAATCAGAGCTCGACTGAATCCTCCTAAGTATGCCACGAAACAGATATCCTACTAGTGACATTCAGGTGATTTGTTTTCTGTGATAGTTTGGAGGAATCAGTAGCCCTCCAATTTCCCCAAATGAAACTCTCCCCTTAAGCATACCGCCACCGCTATATATCATTCCTCGCATTCCTTTCTCTCTCCACACAAACACACACACACACACACACGCACGCGCGCGGACCCAACCACCTGACCATTGAAGGCGAGATTAGAAGGGACTAGAAAGGGATGAAAGGAGATAAAGGAGAAGGGACAAAGGAAGGGAAAAGAGAGGAGATGGGGCAAGGGAAAAGAAAGGAGAGGGGGCAAGGGAAAAGGGAGGAGAGGGGGCAAGGGAAAAGAAAGGAGAGGGGGCAAGGGAAAAGAAAGGAGAGGGGGCAAGGGAAAAGAGAGGAGAGGGGGCAAGGGTGAAGGAAGGGAAGAGAAGAAGGGAGGGAAGAGGAGAAGGGAGGGAAGAGAAGGGAGCTGTTGAGTAAGGACGGGGAGAAGGGAGCAGGAAAGAAAAAACAAATTGGATAAGGGGAAAGAGGCAGGGATGGTGTGAAGGGGTATGCAGGGTGAGGGAGGGAGGGGGGGAGGGCAGGGAAGGAGTGTTATGGGGAAGTACAGAGGAAACTTGTGGAGAATTTGGGCGCGGGGAAAGGGGTCAATAGGTGTGTGTGTGTGTGTGTGTGTGTGTGTGTGTGTGTGTGTGTGTGTTAACAAAGGCAAATCCTCAATTAAATTAGATATAGAATTAACTTACTTCAACATTTGCAATACACAACAGCAAAATTATAGCACCACATACACACCATTTTAACATATAATACACACAAACATACAGACAGACTTACACACACAGACATAAATAATATACTCACATACCCAAAACAAAATACTATACACATTCAACATTCATACACTCCTTTGGTTTCTGCGCGACACCCTTTGATTTTCTCGAATACAAAGCTTTCTAAATAACAGCCTAAACTATGTGATATTGACATCTGCATCACGGGTAATCCATATATCAACTTTCTTCACCCTGCGTCTCAGAATGTTGTTTAAAGGGGGAAGATACAGGATACAGTGTTGGTAAATCTGGAGCAACTGATTCCCCCAAACAATTCCAAACAAGCGAGCAAACAAGCAAGCAACAGGTCACCACCAATATTTTTGTTTTTATCTGCATGGTCCTGTTGTTTCCTTGTATACAATATTTTGGAGGAATCTAGGCACTCCAATGTACCAAAAAGTGTATTCTTCCTTTAAGAACAATTGGGTGAGTAATGCGATATATAATTTTTGTATTTGTCTGTACCTGCTGAACCCTCTGTCCTTTCTACGTCACATGAATGATAACAAAGGTAATGAACGAGAAGGAAGTGTTTCGTTTAGAGTCAATGCGTTGTGGGAAATAGTCCGCACTGACCACCATATGCCTAGTAGAAAAATATATCGAACTGACTTTTTACGTAGTGGGAATGACGAACTGAATCATTACTATATCTACGTAAAATCAGTGATGAAACATAATGCTTGAACTGCCCTCACATGTGGAAAGGATGTATAAGTACTGTAGGTAGGTAGTTAGGTATCCATTTGTGGTGAGACACGTCATAAGGGACCCTGTGATGTAGTCAGAAAATTGGAGGTAATCGAGTCCTTCAAATATTGCTACGAAACACACACACACCTATATGGAAGGAGCGTGTTTCGTGGCTTAGTTAGGAAGAATCAGAAGCCTCCAATTATCATACACGATCACAGGTCCTTAATCAAGAAAATCTCACCGTGATAAAGAGCTGCTGAATAAATGCATTGAATATGTAAATAGCCAGGGTGACAATAATGTGACAATACAATCTATACCATAACTGTGTAAGAATGACGAAGGGAACACAAACAATGATAAGATTAAAGAAACAATCTGTGACATATAAACGGAAGTATAGTCAAGGTCAAACACTGCCTCACCCTTCCATTATTAAAGTTGTGACAAACATTACATTATACTATAAATAAACTGATACATACTGTTATATTAACGTGTACATACATAATGTGCACACATGAATAGGGTAATATAGTACACATGCGCTTTAATTATACTCTCAAATGTATACAATCAATGCAGTTACTCGCAGGAAGCAGAGAGAGAGTATGTGTGTGTATGTGTGTGTGTCAAATGTACACAATCAATGCAGTTACTCGCATGAAGCAGTGTGTGTGTGTGTGTGTGTGTGTGTGTGTGTGTGTTGATGACGAGACGAACCAGGATACGGCCTTGGTAGTACGTTATGTCCTCATCATGAATACAAAACACGAGTGTGGTGTAAACGCAGCGCACCTCCGATACCATAGCAAAACTTATCGCGTGTGGTGCAAGCATTGACTAAGCAGCTGTGACGTCATTTCAACCGCTGAGTAAGGTGAGGTGACGTCATGAATCAGCGTACAGCAGCCTGTGTTTATATTCTAGGAGAGAGAGAGAGAGAGAGAGATCGCATGTGTGTGTGCTGTGATAGTGTACAATAAATTTATATGACTATGAATAGCATGTGGGTATGAGTGACGCAAAGACCTTAAGGAATGTCAGGACGAGACAGTAAACCTACAAGAAAAGTGATACAAGTTGAGTGAATGAGGCAGAGCTGTGTGAGGAACCTGCATGACATTGTAGTGATAAGGTGTTGAATCAGAGGCAACATACGGGAGGTGTAACAGACTGTGAGGGCGCCACACAACAGAGAATATGCATTATACATATTATGCAGTGTTGCAAGCCTGAGCATTCAAGATAACTGTGTGTGTGTGTGTGTGTGTGTGTGTGTGTGTGTGTGTGTGTGTGTGTGTGTGTGTGTGTGTGTGTCTCTCTCTCTAATACTGTCTTCCTCACACACAGCACGTAAGAGCCTAACGTGTTTACAGATATCAGTCCCAGGTTCAGGTTGTGACACACTAACTTTGTGCTTGTCCCGGTACATAGCAAACTGTCAACAATCACAATGAAAGATGACGTTGCTTACAGTAAAACTTCAGCTTGACGAACAATGAGCAAGCAAGCAACGAGCTACTGGTGAGAAAAGGCTCATGTGATGCCAGCAATATTAAGATGGAATTTAAAGGTTTACTTGGTGTACTGTGAGGTGTTGTCAGTGTTCTCTCAATGTCACCCTACTTAATCTTCCTCCTCCCCCCCCCCCCAACACACAAATACACACAACATACAGTCACTCATTAGCACATACATACCCACATATACAGTATTATACACATACTGTATATATAAAAAAAATCCACAAGAGTTTAAACAAGGGGTGTACAGCCTTTTCAGATGAAGGTCCAGTAGTCAATATTGTTATGTTATGAGGGGCTGCAGCACATTAAGGTGTTACAATGACCAGCTCAGTAAAACACAACAACAGCAAAATTAGCCTTGTATTTGAAGGTTATGAAAAACATTGTGCAGCATAAAAAGGCTTCACTGGATGTGTGAATATAATATTTAATACAAATTTATATACTAAAAAAAAAAAATCTGGTCAAGAAAATTATCTTCAGTTTCTTAACATTATCATTCTAAAGTTGACCTGAATCTAAATTTTCGGCTTGGCAGTAGGGCTGGTTTCAACCCTGGGACCCCCAAAGCCCCAAAACAACACACATAAAAGCATGGAGCCAACACTTGCACAAAACATTATCCTAACAAGGACACTTTTGGCCATGAAACCTCCCCCACCCATGTGTAGGAGTTCTTGACTTTTGTCCTTTACACCTTGGTATATAGGACCCCCCACCCTTGAACGCCCCCCCACCCGTGTGTGTGTGTGTGTGTGTATGAATGTATGTATGTATGTATGTATGTATGTATGTATGTGTGTGTGTGTGTGTGTGTGTGTGTGTGTGTGTGTGTGTGTGCGTGTGTATGTGTATTAAACAACCCTGACCTCCTTACCATGGTGAAGAATACAACCAATCATTACTTTACCTGCAATAACGCGATGACGAGGAAGAATATATTAGCGTATCGGCGGAACTGCTCAAACAGGAACATTGGGAGGAAGAAGAGCAGCTTGTAGCGGTACTTGGCGGTACAGACGGCGTTGGAGCAGTATTTGTAGGGCTGGGGCTCGTTGAGGTACACGGTGCGGTGCTCCAGTCCGCCCCCGCCGCCACCAGGCCCCCCCAATCCGCCCAACCCACCGCCTCCTTCGCCCTCACTGCCGCCACCACCGGAGTCGTCATCTGTGGAGGGGGACAACAAATGGTTACATCAACATTGTAAACATAAAACTCATGTAGTATACCATTGAGGGCGTTTGTTTCTTGGCATAGTTTTGGAGGAATCAGACACCTCCCAATTCACCAACATGAAAACCTTCCCTTAAGATGGTAATTCGTTTTTGTTACATTGGAGTGCCTTGATTCCTCCAAAGTATGCCAGGAAACAGGACCAGAAGAGCAAAAATAATAATGGTATTCTGTTGCTTGGAATAGTTTGGAGGATTCAGTTGCTCCAGATTTACCAACACCAAACTTTCCCCTTAACTTCTTCAATATAGCCTATAGGACTTGGCTATATTCTCTACGACCCACAATCTATTTACCCACAACCAATAGATAGACTACAATTATCAATACCGTACCTTGTAATCAACTTCCCACGAAAAGAATCATATACAAAAAAGTTACACATTCAAATTGCAATGGTCAAAGTTACAGCTTAGTTTGCATGACAATCAAACTAACAGCCAGTGAGCGAATCATCATACAACATTCACCAAGAAGACAAAAAATTCTATCGGAAAAATCAATCACCAGAACAAGTTAAAAAAAAAAAAAAAAAAAAAAAAAAAAAATCACTAATTAACCCATAAGAATATCGTCTAAATTTACTTTCCCTATTTACATGTCAACAACATTAAATAACAATACTAAAAAGCCAATGTTCACAATTAAAATATACTCATTCACTGATGCCATTCACTAATAAAACGTTCATAATAAGGGACTCTGTGATGTAGTCAGAAAATTGGAGGTTGGCGAGTCCTTCAAATATTGCCACGAAACACCAATTATATGGAAGGAGCTTGTTCCATGGCATAGTCAGGAGGAATCAGAAGCCTCCAATTTTCATACCCGAACACAGGGTCCTTAACCAATTGTATCGTACTTACCGTTGTGATACTGACCTTCATATTATATTAAGTTACCCTTTGATGTAGTCAGATAATAATTGGAGGTAAATGAGTCCTTCAAATATTGCCACGAAACACCACTTATATGGAAGGAGCTTGTTTCGTGGCATGGGCAGGAGGAATCAGAAGCCTTACAGGGTCCTCAAATAACTCATTATATACCTAATCATTTTGGCGAACTAATTAAGTCACCTATAGAAGCCAATCCCCTGGAGTTAATTAACCCATTAACAAGCAACTCCATCACTTTACCTAATTAAATCACTAATGAGCCAATCACCCACGTAAATGGCCTTACTAACTGACCAACCATCGATACTAATTAACTAACTCCAACAAGCCAATCACCTCCTTTGATGTCAACTCATTAACAAGCCAATCACTACACTATATATATTAACACACAAGCCAAACAAACACACACAACCTTGTAATAATTATTGGGAGATTCTTCTGTTGGCAAATTGGAAGGCTACTGATTCCTCCTAACTATGTCAGAAAACAGACGCCCTTAGTGGTATTAATAGTATATCTGTTACGTAGCATAGTTTGGAGGAATCAGAGACCTTCCAATTCACCAACAAAAGAATCTCCCCTTAATTAATTCAACATGGAATTAGCTAACTCATCAGTATGTCACTCACACCACCAGCTGTCTGTTTGAGTAATTACTAACTCCTACATAATTACATAACATACTAACAAGGTGAACAAAGTCAGACAGAAACCATCACAATAAGTTCATTATCCATACAAAAGATCTGTTACCAATACAATTATTTTCTAGGAATTTGTATATCATTTTAGTACGAAAGTTTCCCCAATTAATTTTATTGTAAAACTTCCACCGCTTCATGAGATAATTTAATACAACATAAAAAAAATATACACTACATTATTATTATTAACAGTGCATATGCATAGGCGGATAAACCAGCATGTTTGTGAATGTACAGTTGTGGACACATGAAACAGACACACTTCAAACGGGGGGGGGGGGGGGGGCCCTCATCAAGAATGGTAGAGAAAGCGTCGCCTATACATACAACATCTCATTCTACCCAAGATGCTTAATGAGGGGTCCCGTTTTAGGTGTCTGTTTCATAATGTCCACAACTGTACATACGACTAGGCTACCCAAATAATTATACACCCATCAAAAAGGAATACATGCATGCTTAATAAATCACTTCCCATCTTGCTCACTTGAATATCTAAAAGAAAGGTTTGAAGGGATCCCGTGATGTAGTCAGAAAATTGGAGGTTAGCGAGTCCTTCAAATATTGCCACGAAACACCATCTATATGGAAGAATCTTGTTTCGTGGCATAGTGAGGAGGAATCAGAGGGTCCTGAAAGTAACCAACCTGAATGATGTCCCCAGGTAGCCAGCCATTCACTAGTGCCCTCTGTAGAGTCTTTCCATCAACACAAGTACTTACCTTAAAACTACCACCACCAAACAAGAGAGGATAGGCAAGCAGTCCGATGCACAACTTTTGACTGTGACTGTACATATGTGTCTGAGTTATAATACTGTACAAAATAGCGGCAAATAATCCTTGACCAGACTTCTCCTTACACACACACTGATCAAGGACTATGTGCGACAACTGTACCTACTATTGATGTCAACAACCCGTCAGAGAGAAGGTTACTGACCCCAATGTTTTACCTTCCACGTAACTAAATTGTACATCTGCTTTAAGGGGATAGATAGTATACTTTTGATGAATTGGAGTGCCTTGATTCCTCCAAAGTATACCAGGAAACAGACCCAGTGGAAGAAAATAATGGTATCCGGTTGCCTGGAATAGTTTGGAGGAATCATTTGCTCCATATTTATCACCCAAAACAATATATACTCCCTTAACAAACTAAACTCGTGTTATTGTTGTTGTTGCCACGAGGCCTCGATATATTTTAACTTCAACGAAACAAAAAAAAACTGTCTTGCCTTCACCGAAATCGTAAACAGATATTAAAAACAGAATTACAATACACCGTGTGACGAGGAGTCTTTATTGGGAAGGTCTGGATTCAAGGAAGTAATATCGAAATAATGTCAATACAAGCAGACTTCTTCTCAAATCGTGTTTTTCTTTTCGATATCGTAATGTATACAGTCTTGTGGATCTATAAGTCATGCCTCTATATTACAGGTATAGGTACATAAATTCCCACACGCATTGATTACTGTTAATTGCTTAGCTTAGGTCATTTACATAGGTCATAATTATACAGCTTAGGTCATTTACATAGGTCAAAATATACAGCTAAGGTCATTTACATAGGTCAAAATATACAGCTTAGGTCATTTACAGCTTAGGTCATTTACATAGGTCATATACAGCTTAGGTCATTTACATAGGTCATATACAGCTTAGGTCATTTACATAGGTCATAATATACAGCTTAGGTCATTTACAAAGGTCATATACAGCTTAGGTCATAATATACAGCTTAGGTCATTTACCCATTACTTACTTTGCTATACATACTATGTTTCCATGGATGAAAACACCAGCGTGAGTGACTCTTATATAAGGACGGACGATACATTCATTAATAAGAATTTATGAATTGAGTGCAGCAGATATAACTAACTAACTATTGGTCACAACTGCATGTGCTGTATCGTGATGAATCGATAGCGTATAGTGATAGGAAAAGGCCATGCAAACACACAACCCTGAAAAATATTATGAAATTATAAATACCATCCGTTTCCTATGTGCTTGTTACCGCCGTCAACTCTATACCACTCAAAGGCAATAATGATGTTAATAATTAGTAGTATATATATATATAATTATGGAACAATGGCATCCTTTAATAGGGTCAGAGTCCGTATAAAAATAAGCTATACGTGGCTGGCTATTAATAACAAAAACAGATCAATCATGGAGGGATAGATATAGAGCGACGGGTCCAGGTATCTCTCTCTCTCTCACACTCACTCTCACACACCATGCACCAACACATCCTTCTCCCTCCCTCCCCCTCCCCCCCCCCCTCTCTCTCTCTCTCTCATATACCAACACATCCTTCTCCCTCTCTCTCTCTCTCTCTCTCTCTCTCTCTCTCTCTCTCTCTCTCTCTCTCTTGTGCTTGTTGGATGACCTACTTTTCACTCACTACTGTATTCGGACAGCATCGATCTCCGCCACCCACCCAGCCACCCAGCTACTCTAACCTGAACCCTATATAGTCCAGGACCCCCTAAGTAATAAAGCAGTTCCAACCAACCAGTTCTGCCATGCATGAAAAGCGCTTGAAAAAAAAAAAAAAAAAAAACACGAAGGAATTGGGCTGGAAAATTATATGCACCGAATTTTATTTTAATGGGGTTGTGTGGTGCTCCTTTCCTGCGTCCCACCGTAAAAGAGAAATAAAAAAAGAGAAAAAAGAGAGAAAAAAAAAAAAAAAAAAAACACACACACACACACATGGACCGCCAGCCATTCAAACCACCCAAGCTCAGGTACTAAAAGCAGGAACCTACGAAAATAAGCCAAGACAAAAAGAAAGTGAAAATGGTCCCTGAAAAGCGCGGGAAACGACCATTATAGCTTTAACTAGAATGGGGTCACGTGCTCGTTTCTCACTGGAATACAATTACAATAGCAGGTTAAGCTATACTCAGCCCTCAATGTCCTATACTGCTTCCATCTTGATCTGCGATATTTTTATTATGCACAACTATTATTATCCGTGGTTTTTCTTCCTATACGTGTGCTTAACCTACAGAACAACAAACACCGGATTAGCGTAAAGGTGTTAATGTTTTGCGTCGTGTATATAGGTTAAAAATGATGAAAACACTCTCTTTGTTCTTTAGGAAAATTATATGCTTGTTACGAGAAAAACTGAAGTTCTCTCTATATATACTGTACTTAAAAGTGCATACCTTACTTTTCCCTACTATGTAATCTAACTTCTGGACATGACTTTAGTTTTTACGATACACACACACACACACATATATAATATACTGCGGGTCGTTGTTTGAGCTTACGATAATGCTTGACCCGAATACCTTCCTTGTTTTTAAATACCATGTAGTAGTAACTCTGCAGCATAAAGCCAATAAAACTCTTACTTTCTTACCAGCCTTCGATGGCGCCCACTGCGAGGAATAATAACCAAATTGCCAATATATAGTGTAGAACAAAGCACAGGCCAAATATAAATACATGATCAAGAAATTAACTTCCATATGCTATCAGAAATACGTGTTATCATTCAAATAAAACACTGGTGAGAAAATTTTTGAAGGTGAATTGGATGCTTCAGCACTCTTTCTTCCAACTTATGCCACACACAATCACCTATAATGGGATAACCTATTCCTTGATACAGCCTGCATGGAGATATATGTATACGTGGTGTCCAAAATTAGCCTACAACCTCATACTTAATTCCTTTATAGGCGAGATATTACCTGTATACGTTGGATGAGCTAACCACATGGCCAATACGAGCACACGTTGCAACTACTGTTATAAATCGTTCTGTACATGTACAGCTCAGGACAAAACTCTCTCGACT
Organism: Petrolisthes cinctipes; assembly: GCA_033782935.1. Classification (NCBI taxonomy): domain Eukaryota; kingdom Metazoa; phylum Arthropoda; class Malacostraca; order Decapoda; family Porcellanidae; genus Petrolisthes; species Petrolisthes cinctipes. The sequence goes on from JAWQEG010004272.1 coordinate 74,675, forward strand.
TGGTTGGCAGCATTTGGCATCTCTGAATCTTGAGAGAAGCACAGACTACTGTACACTGGCTCTAAGTATACTATCATACATACATACACAGTACCTCCCGCTGATAGCACACACTGAATATTAAGATTCAGTGAAGAGTCCCCCCCCTAACTCCAACCCCCATCACCCTATCAGATGCCAAATGCTGCCAAACGAGTCGAGAGAGTTTTGTCTGGAGCTGTACACACACACACACATACACACACGCCACTTTCACACAAGCACACCAACAGCTCGATACGTCTCCAATAAAATCACTCCTTGTATTGTATTTAGTTTATACATATTATTTACACCAAATGGGTCGAGTCCATTATACTCAGGACTCTCTCTCTACTGACTCGCTATAGTCCATTACGCATTATTTTGTATTCTGTTTTGAAGATACACTGGTCCCCCTGGCGAGTCGAATCAAAAATATCTAACTTAATTAATAAAACTTAGCAAGATGTCTCTATAACCCGACTAGAATTGACTGGTGTAATTGTTGTGGCCTCAGTCACAAAGAGAGTATATTTAATAACGGTGCGTGACTAAGAGTAAGCCGCTAGAATTAAGTGTGGATGAGTGTGAGTTAAGGGGGTAATTCACTTTTGTTACATTGGAGAGTGCCTTGATTCCTCCAAAGTATACCAGGAAACAGCAGAACCAGAAGAGCAAAACAATAATGGTGTTTTTTCTGTTGCTTGGAATAGTTTGGAGGATTCAGTTGCTTCAGATTTACCAACACAACACTTCCCCCTTAATTAATTAAAGCACGGGTGAGTGTGACTATGAGTGGGTATATATAGGCTAGGACAAATCATAGATGGAGACGTGAGGATCAAAACATTCTTCTTGTCTGTGGTTGCTGTTTTAATAGAGTGTTTATTGTACAAGTAAGAGTAAGGATGGGGTAAATGTGAGGGTGCATGTGTAAGCGAATGTGTTTGTGTGAATATATATATCCTGCGTGTATGAATGGGTTGCTTTGCATGTGAAAGAGGGAATTCACGTTACTAAAGCCAAGATTATACTCAACGGTTTAGCAAAGCATCCCCCTTCCCTTTAGATGATGACTCTTGCATGCATAAAACAATAGACTGTCCAAGTACTGCAAAATATCAAAAGGAATAAAAAAAATCTTACACGTTATATAGGCCAACAAGGCAGGATGTAAGAAAATGATTTGAAGAGAAATAAAAGAAGGTCGCGTTTGGCTTGGATGACCCTGTAGCACGAGAGAAAGGGAGAACAAGAGAGGAGGGACAGAAATGGAAGGAAAGGAGGGACAGAAAACACGAATGAAATAGATGGAAAGGAGTTACAGCAAGTAGGAAGGAAATAGAAGGAAAGGAGGGACAGCAAACACAAAGGATATAGAAGGAAAGGAGGGACAGCAAACACGAAGGAAATAGAAGGAAAGGAGGGACAGCAAACACGAAGGAAATAGAAGGAAAGGAGGGACAGCAAACACAAAGGAAATAGAAGGCAAGGATGGACAGTTAAAGAGGTATGGGGTATAGGAATGGGATAACGGGGGTCTGTACGATGACAATGGCTTCATGTATCAACGGAGGAGTCGTCGTAATAGTCATCGTCATTACCTACCTCGCGATAACTCTTTTACATACGGACCAAAGACTGATTTTTTAACTTGTTTTTTATTTACTTATTTTATTATTATATTTTTTTGTGTGGTGTGGCGGCGGCGGCTGCTGGAGTGGACAAAATAACTGCTTCCACACCAACATCACATAGGCACAAACCCCCTAAACACCACCATCCCATAAACCCCCCAAAACAACACCATCCCATAATCCCCTTTTAAACAGCATCCAAGCCTCGGTATATGTGGTGTGAATGTGAGTGGGTTACCAAACGTCCTCCTGCAGATGTTATGGTTCTCAAGACACTCTCCCTCCCAAGGCTGTATTCCTACTTAGTCGTTTTAATGGGGATGGTATACTTGTGGTTCATTGGAGCATCTTGATTCCTCCAAAATATGCCAGGAAACAGGACCAGATTAACAAAAATAATGGTGGCCTATTGCTTGGAATAGTTTGGAGGTATCAGTTGCTCCAGATTTACCAACAATTTTATGGGAAAGCCTTGCTGGTGAATTGGAAGACTATTTATTATACACGGATTCCTCCAAAATGACTTCACTGTGTGGTGCTGACTTATAGGAATACGACCTTTATATTGAAAAGGTCGTCGTAAGCTTTGAAAGACGATATTATATACAGGATAACAAGATGGTTAATACATTACTTCCATTCTGTGAGACTGAAGAGTATTACACCCAGCAACAAATTACTTCCGGCACACCGATAACAGTATAATATATGAATAATTTTTAAGGAACCCTGTGATGTAGTTATAAAATTGTTGGAGGTAAACGAGTCCTTCAAATATAGCCACGAAACACCACCTATATAAGGAAGGAACTTGTTTCGTGGCATAGTCAGGAGGAATCAGAAGCATCCAAGTGTCAATACACGTTCAAAGGGTCCCTTAATTAAACCCAAATAAACAATGAAGCGAGTATTCCCATGATTATTTTACACAGTGCTCTATTCTTTACAAGGTTGAGAATTGTAGGTGAATTATATATATACGGTACACTTCAAAGGAGACAAGTAGTATTGAGGAGGAGGAGGATGGGAGATGTTGAGGTATAGTAGAGGTGATGTTTAAAGAGAAAGAGGTGTGTGTGTGTGTGAGAAGGAAAAAGGAAGAGAGAGAGAATGCGTAGTAGACTGTCAGACTGATAGATAGCGAAATATACAAGGTGCACTTTACTGTCAAAATGTGCATTAAAATCACTACATAATTACTAAAACCAGGCCCCAAAAGCTACTGAAGTGCACGGTGGATTGTGAAGGAAGCTCAGAGAGGGAGGAGGGGTGGTGAGAAATGATTGCGTGGTTGTGAAAAGCGGGTGTGACCGTGGAGTGCATGTGGGAGTATAAAGGAGGAGTACTGGAGTGGGTCAGATTGATTCCTTGGATATTAACACCTATATACAGTCACGCTCATGCATATGTCACACACATACTATTTTACTTCCAGCAACACACATGATTTCACTTACAGCAACACACACACACACACACACACACACACGATTTCATTTACACCCACACACGATTTCATTTACACACACACACACACACACACACATAGAGCTGAACGAAAGTAGGATATATTGAGGGATGCTAGAATGCAGGCTACAGAAGAGTGGCAGTTAATTAAAGAGACTGTGGCCGCACTAGAGAGGTGTCCTGGGTGCATCAGAGAGGACGCGTGATGAGCTACAACATGCGTGCGAGGCGTGTTGGAGGTGGATGGGCACGGTACCTGGTGTGCGTGACAGGTCTTGGGGCTGGTGGGGCTGGAGGGAGGCAGAGGGGCAGGAGAGTGAAGAGCCCCGCACCGCCACATTCACCCAGGACCTACGTGACGGCTGCCATCTCAGGGATTTGGCAGACCTGAGTGAACCGAGTGATCTGGACGAGCGTGATCGTGAACGCGTCCTGGTGGGTGTGGAGGTGTGTAGGGACAGTAGTGTTGTTACGCTGATGTCGTCATAATCACGGGTGCTCTCACCAGGTGTGTCCACGGGTCCTAGTGAGGCTTCACATGCACCATCTTCAGACGGTGTAGGGGTCTCCTTCAGCAGCGGGTGGCCCCCACATGGCTGCCTTTCACTCGCTACAAAGTCCTTTTGGCCAGCAGGGGAGAGTGTACTTGGAGGGTGAGGGGCGGTGATGTGTGAGAGGACGAGGGGGCGGCACGTGAGTTGAGCCCGGGTGTGTTCTATTCTGGCCAGGATCTGATTCAGGGAGGAGGGCTCTTTACTACTCTCTGTTACAGGTGGCGAGGCAGGATGCACAGGAACAGGGGTCGGCGTCTCTGTCTCTGTGTGGTCAAGGGCGGGGTTATCCAGTCCCGTCAGATCCGAGTGCTCCTCCTCCTCCTCCTCCAGCAGCAGCTTGGAGTGGCACGAGGTGGGTCGGGCTGCATCCTTCTGCACCAAGTGTCTGGTCATCTCCCCGTCACTAGTGTTGCTGCTGGTGAGTGTTGTAGACTCCTGATCCTCATGGTCCTGACTATGGGAACGTGACCCTCTCCAGCCCAGATAGTGTCCCGCCTGCACCCCGGCTTCCTCATAGGTCGGGCTGTGTGGGTCCTGCACTTGTGTGATGAGCGGGGCACCCAGGTAATTGTTTTCGTCCAAAGGGCTGACTTCACTATCGTCGGCATACAGGACCTGTTGGTGATGGTGACAGGTGGGGTGGTGATTGTGGAGCCCTCCATCACCATGGTCGTGAGGAGGAACTGACTCCTGTGGGTAATTGGGCTGAGATACGTGGCAGGAACAATTGTTTGGCTCACTGTGTCCCAGATTGTCCTCTCGGAGATAGAGACTAATGGAGTGAGATTCAGCCGGGCTTGTGTCACCCAACATGACGCTCCCTCACGCCGGCTCCTCCTTCACCGAGTGTGGCCGTGCCCCTGTCATCACTCCCTCATACCACACCCACCGTCCGCCACAGACACACACACACACAGTATATCCACTACACTCCACCACCAACCGCCACAATTTTCTGGGGCCACAATGTGTTGCTTGAGGCCCGATGGTGTGGTGTGGTCCAGGCGGCACCACACGTCAGTCACCCAGTCTGTCGCCGCTCACACGACACACCAGGCCACAGCACGGGTTAGGCTAGGGAAGGCACACGAACCACTCAGCAAGGTTAGGTACGACTAATATGAAAAAAGCAGAAGTACTATACTGTAGCATAAGACACAGGAATGGAGGAATAAAAAGTAAGTTTAATAGGGAGGGAGGCAGACGAAAGTGTTAAGGGTGTAGGCCTATTAGTGAAACACGAATCTACAATAAGCAGATGACAAGAGTGGGACTAGACAGTACTAGGAAGGGGCAGGGAGTGTCTACATAATTCAGTCAGCACTAGGAAATAAACAATAGCCTATGTCAGTAAGGCAAGTTAAGTAGGGAACGACAGATATAAGTACGAACTAACAGACATAAGCAGGAAATACAGGGAAGAGAGGGAGAGAGAGAGAGAAGTAAAGGAGCCAAGGCAGAGAGTATATTGAAAACACTGGCAACGTAAGGATAGTTCAGATATTTCAGAGCAAAGGGTAAGGAAGGGGACAAAAACAAAACGAGTTGGCAGGGTGTATAGGCAAGGAGGGAGGGAGGGGGTTTAGTGGAATGGTGGACTGAAGAAAAACAGGGTGGTATGTTAGTTAGGTGGGTGGCTTTGAGGGGACACGTGCTGGCGGGAGTAGGGTCGGGCAGTAAATGTTAGGGTGGAGGAGGGACAATCTGACCTATACACACACAACAACAACAACAACAACAATGCGACACCTCCCATTGTAATACAGAATAGGTGGGTAGGTGGGTGGTGGTGGTGGCAGGAGCGACGAGGGTCTCACTTCATTATCGCCCAGGAAATCACCCACTTACCCAACTCACCCTCACTGTCGACACAACACCCTCTACATTACCCAACCCCGCCCGACCTACTTCTTTTAAAAAACGTAATAAATTGCCCAGAATATTATCGACGTACACTAAACTATAGTAACTAACATGATTCTTCTCACTCAGCAAGCATTTATGTACTTTATAAATGTACTACACGGACCTTTTCTATCACACCCATGGGCGAAGAAAGAATGACAAGATATCAATATAATACGTAACAAACATCATTCCTCGACCCTGACAAAATCCTCATAACTTTCTTTAAAAATTCCCGCAATATAGAATGTTAGCCTTGGGTCAAATTGTACTTCTGGTTACTCTTTGTACTGTTCTGTAATGAGCGCTTCTGTGGTATGTAAATTGAGGTTTTATTTGGGTCGGTACATATTTCCCATGGGTGTGTTTCTGTAAGCATTTTTCATTCCTTGCGAGGGTGTCACAAAAGTTGAGTACCAAAATTCGTAAAGTATAACCAAAACATAAGCTTTCTGTGTGTGTGTGTGGATGTGTGTGTGTGTGTGTGTGTGTGTGTGTGTTGTGTGTCTGTGTATGTCTGTGTGTGTGGATGAATGTGTGTGTTTGTGTGGATGAATGTGTGTATGTGTGCATGTGGATGTATATATGTGTGTGTGTGTGTATGTGTGTATGTGTGTGTAAAACTGATGTGGAAAGACAGGGAAAGGAAAACAAAGAATGAGGGAGAGGGACAGCAACGAAAATATATACAGTACAAGTGTGAGTGTGAAGAAGACAGTCTGCACGGTCACTATTGGAATGGAGGGTTGCCTACTGACCCATGCAGCTGTTTGATAGACGGCCCTGGAGGTGATTCATTTCCGTGCCCATTCCTTAGACGATTAAATAAGGCCGTCTGGGATTGATGGTTTAATTAAAGAGTTCTACGCATATGGTATGGATGGATCAGTGTGTGTTGTGTTGTTTGTCCCTCACCGTCGTTCAGTATGGTTATATTCTTTCATCTCTCTTTGTTTTCATTCACTATATTTTAAAATAATAATCGTAGTATATCATTGCTTACTAATTACAGTTAATACCTAGCCTTATTTTCTTCTTTCTTTAGCTACTACCTACAGGAGTCCATATACAGTATATATATATTTACCTGTCTCTCGTTTCCTCATTCTCCAAACTCGACCTACTTTACTGTTTGTCACTACCTGGCTATTTACTCTAAGCCCTTGTCACCTACCCTCCATCTTCCTTCCTTCCTTCCTTCCTCGTTCCTTGCCTCTGTGTCACCCAATCCACCCGGTTAATTAGTGTGTAACTCACCCACCTTGCCTGCTTCACACTCTACAATATACTTGTAAACGGCCTCATCTATCTAAGTGTGTAAGTACCTCAGACTCTCTCTATTTAGCTCTTCCAATTTTCCCTCATCCTTCTCGGTATTCTCCTTTTCATCCCTTTATTTAGCATTCCTTTTTCATTCTCCTATCTTCGTATCCTCACCATTGTGTACCATTCTTCTACACGTACAGTCGTGGCCTAAAGTTAAAAGCCGCCTCTCTTATATTTGTGAACTTTGAGAATAATGATGTCGTGAGTGAGACGAAACAATCTCATTTCATTCACGTAAACAAAATCCATTCTCAAATTTCACTATCATACCAAAGAGGCGACAGAACTTTTAACCGAGACTGTACAGGTGTTGCTACAATCGACCTGTTTATTATATACAGTATTCATTCCTTTATTTATTTATTTTTTTATCACTCTTCCTGACATGCAACCAGTCCCAGTCACTGTACGTACATACCTGTTATTCACTCAACCTTCCTCTCACTCAGCGTACCTCCTCCTGACTCACCATGTCACTCATTCTATACACATATCAATCACTCTATACCTCCATTACTCACTTTATCTCCCTGTCACTCACACTATTAATCAATCTACTTGTTACTCACTTTACATCCCTGTCACTCACCATACCTTCCTGTCATTCACCCTACCTTCCTGTCACCCACCCTACCTTCCTGTCACTCACCCTACCTCCCTGTCACTCACCCTACCTTCCTGTCACCCACCCAGAGTTCCTTGACTGTACTGCGCCCCCCCTTTACCCCCCTCCCCCCACCGGGACTACAGTATACATCAGCATGACTTATTAATCCTCGCTTCCTGTCCTCAATCATCCACTTTCTATTATTATCATTCTCTTCCTTCCTCTTCCTTCCTTCTCTTCTTTCGAGTTTTTGCTTTTAGGCCGGATACGTTTTTGTTTCACGTTCGGCTGCTCGAATTTCGCTTGATCTGGCCGTAAATATTTAGGTGAGTAAAAAGGGAAGAAACGAACCATAACTCTCGAATAGGTGACCCAATTGGACCGTAATTTGCTTCATTTTTATAGTTAGGGCTTTTTAATGGGACCTTTGCTCTTTAAAAAATTGCCTTACGATCTCTCTCTCTCTCTCTCTCTCTCTCTCTCTCTCTCTCTCTCTCTCTCTCTCTCTCTCCATCATCACTAATTCACTCTTCCCCTTCCTCACGTATATATGTTATTAATTGATCTCCTTCCTTTATTTTCCTCACCCATATATGCTATTTAATTATCTCCTGCCTTTATTTTCCTCACCCATACATGTTATTTATTATTTCCTGCATTTATTTTCCTCACCCAAATATGCCATCAATTTTTTCCTGCTTTTATTTTCCTCACCCAAATATGCCATTAGTTTATTTTCTGCCTTTATATTTTCCACTCTTCCCTCACACCCTCTTTCTATTCATATTAACCTCATTCCCCAACCCCTTTTTCCCAGGCGCCCATCCCTCGCTGCGACCTACTTCCCTGTCCCTCATTCTCTTCCTCTATTTCTCATATCCTCGCTCCTCCTTCTCCTTCCTCCTCCTCCTCCTCCTCCTATACTTTAATTCTCTTTCCTTTTCCCTCTCCTTCTTTTCAAATGATTTCTTATTCTCTTTCTCCTCCTCCTCCTAATACTCAAATTCTCTTTCCCTTTCCCTCTCCTTTTCAAATTATATCTAATTCTCTTGTTTCTCCTTTAGGCTCTCTTGTTTTAATAGCTGTTCCTCTTTCGTTATCTCTTGAGCCTACATTTCTTCCTCTTCATCATCATTCTCTTTCCCTTTCCTTTCTTCCTACTTCATCAACATTCTCTTACCCTTTCCTTTCTTCATCATCATTCTCTTTCCCTTTCCTTTCTTCCCCTTCACCATCATTCTCTTACCCTTTCCTTTCTTCCTACTTCATCATCATTCTCTTTCCCTTTCCTTTCTTCCTCTGCATCAACATTCTCCTCCCTTTCCTTTCTTCCTCTTCACCATCATTCTCTTTCCCTTTCCTTTCTTCCTACTTCATCATCATTCTCTTACCCTTTCCTTTCTTCCTACTTCCTCATCATTCTCTTTCCCTTTCCTTTCTTCCTACTTCATCATCATTCTCTTACCCTTTCCTTTCTTCCTACTTCATCATCATTCTCTTACCCTTTCCTTTCTTCCTCTACATCATCATCATTCTCTTTCCCTTTCCTTTCTTCCTACTTCATCAACATTCTCTTACCCTTTCCTTTCTTCCTACTTCATCTTCTCCTATTCCTCTTATTCCTCTTCCCATTAAGGATTCACCACCTCCCTTCCCTCCCCTTCCCATCCATCACCATTAATTACTCTTCTCACTTTCTATTTATCATGCTTTTTTTCCCCTTCCTTCTTCTCTTGTTTCTCTCCTGTTCCATTTTCCTTGTCAGCACAATTTTCCTTTTTTTTTTTTTTCCTTTCTATCTCAAGTGTTTCTCCACATACATTCTTTCCCTATTTTCTTTTCTTTGTTAATCGATCTTCTTCATTTTTCCTGCACTCTCATTATCTTTTCTTCCTTGCGCCTATACTTTTTTCTCTTCTCTCCTCTCTTCCTTCTCTTCTTTCTCTCTTTTTTTTTACTCCTCTTTTCTAACCTCTGCATTATGTGTGTGTGTGTGTGTGTGTGTGTGTGTGTGTGTGTGTGTGTGTGTGTGTGTGTGTGTGTGTGTGTACGAGTGTGCGTGTGTGTGTATTGGTTTATGTGCGTGTGTATACGAGTGTGTGAATGTGCGTGTGTATACCAGTGTGTATGTGCGTGTGTATACCAGTGTGTGTGTGTGTGTGTACACGAGTGTGTGTGTGTGTACGAGTGTGTGAGTGTATACTAGTGTGTGTGCGTGTATACTAGTGTATACGAGTGTGTGTGTGTGTGTGTGTGTGTGTGTGTGTGTGTGTGTGTGTGTGTGTGTGTGTGTGTGTGTGTGTGTACCCTTCCCTAGCCTTTCCTCCCTCCCTGGTGCGACAACTGAGGGACCATTAACACAAAGGGCACAGTAGTGGGTCGCCTCAGGAAAAGGTTACCACACACACACACACACACACACACACACACACACACACACACAGAGAGAGAGAGAGAGAGAGAGAGAGAGAGAGAGAGAGAGAGAGAGAGAGAGAGAGAGAGAGAGAGAGAGAGAGAGAGAGATAATAGTGGCCGTGTGTACCAACCACTGTAATTCTTTCCTAATGCATCCTATACTCAGTGAAAATAATCCTGAATAACCTGACTACCAATATAATTAGTGCCTTAACCAATTACCGACGACGAGACAAGATAAACATAGTATCAGGTGTGTCCAAAATATATATACAATAATATCCCTTTAATTTTATCCACAGCAATATTCAACCAAGTGACGTAAGACTCACGTGATGAATGAATGGATGGATGGATGGATGTAAAAGTTTTGACAGGATATTATGAGACACGTATCGTATAAGCATTTCAGTCATGTCCCTTTGTGTCCCTCGTAACTTTCGTGCCCTAAACTTATTTATCGATGTCCCCCAAGAGTTCTATACCCATGCAGTGACGCAACTAACGATGTCCTCTCATGTCCTAAAGCAATAATAATCCCGTAGTCCTTCCCCAGGGGAGTGACTAATGGTACCCACCCTTCCTTCCTTCCTTCCTTACATGTCCAAAATGAGTGAGGATGCCATCAACACTCTATTACTCACTCACTCACTCATTCACTCACTCACACACTCACTCATTCACACACACACACACTCACTCACTCACGTCCTTGGTTGGTTGGTTGGTTGATTGAATAATGTTGTGGGTTTATGGTTCTATTTTGTCTTTTTTTTTTTTTTTTTTTTTTTTTTTTGTCTTCTCTGGGGTACTCAAGTTTTACTCCTCGTGTCGTAACTATTAAAAAATATATATATATATAGTGAATAATCTCCATGCTGGCCCACCTGTAGTCTAACTGTACCCTGACCTGACCTGACCTTCCCGTCCACAAGCGATACCATTATAGTGATCTACCCAATGGCGACATAAGTTGTGTGTCTCGTTTTCTATTCAGTGACTTTACAACCAATTATTTCGTCCTATCCTGCAAACGAACAAGCGGCGATGTTTAATTGTTCCAAACCCATTATTATTATCATCTTGGTGTGGTAGTATATGAGGTCTTGATTTCTTCCGTCTCCAAAGGGTGTTGTGTATAGTGAAGTGTGGTGTGGTGTCGTGTGGCAGGGAAGAGTGTATTATTGTGCTGTGGTAGGGTGATTGGTTGTGGTGTGTTGTTGTAGTGTGTCAGGTCTAAAGAAGGGTGGGGTGGTGTGGTAGTGTGTCAAGTTAAGGAAGGGTGTAGTGTAGTGTAGTGTGGTAGTTCGTCAGGTTAAGGAATGGTGTAGTGTAGTGTGTCAAGTTAAGGAAGGGTGTAGTGTAGTGTGTGTAGTGTGGTAGTGCGTCAGGTAAGGAAGGGTGTGTTGACCTGCCCCTCATGCAGGTAATTATTCAACCCAGGAAGCCAGGAAGGCGAGGGAGTCCTACGGGGGAAATGAGAGGAAAGGGCAGGACGGACAAGAGGGGAAATGAAGGGAAAGGAGAGGGATGGAGGGATACAGGGAAGGGACTGGGAAGGGAGAGGGTAAATGGTGAGGAAGGAATGAGAAAAGGGAATGAAGGATTGCTGAAAGTGGAACAAAGAGAGGAGAAAAGGAGGATAAGAGAAATTAATTTAGAGAAATGTGAGGGTGGAGGAAAAGGGAGGTAGATCAATGTGAGAGGAGGAGAGGGTAAGGGAGTGACATAATTATACTGTAGAAAGGGAATGCACAGTAGAGCAACGAAAAGTTTATAATAAATGCTGCAATACTGGAGAGGAATAAAAAGAAAGTTTATCTGAAACAAAATATAAGAAAATTGACCATGAGAATGAGCTCCGTGATGGAAAATATGGAAATATTGCATTACCGAGAAAAACATTTGTATATAGAAACAAAGTAGCAATCCTTGAGCCTAAGATAACAAAACGTAAGGAACAAAGCAAAACAACCCTTCGATTTGTAAGCATTCACAGTTTGTAAACAGAAAACGGATGATTAACACCAACAGTCCAACGCCGAGCCTCCACACCCACTTTTGAAAACACCTTCACACAAACAACTTCATTACTCTATTTGGACAGTGGTCCACGGGTGATAAATATTTTTAAAGGGAAAAGAGTGAAAAAAAAGTCATGGTACCAGTATTTTGTATAAAAGAGAACGGAAAATACCATTTCATGCATAAAAGCTGTCAATAACAAAAGATATATGATGGATGCCTGGCGTTAAGCTTTACATAAGTTTAAGCAAAACTGAAAGCGTGGCATGGCAGGCATTACACTTTTATACTCATACATTTCGTAATTAATCTCCTCTGCTCTGGTGTAAGAATTTTAAACGGTTGATGCAAGGATATCAATAATGGCATGGGGTAGCACGAGACATGAGGAGAAGGAAGGCAAGGTATTAAATAAAGGCATTGTGAATATGTACAGAATATCGTCATCAGCCTTCCCTGCCTTACAATTCACTGATGTTAAAATAATTACATACACTGAATGATGATGAGCATAATAAAAAGGTGTGCATTGGCAGACAGCATCAGAAGCGTTGTATGTATAATATAAAATGTTTGTCATCAGTCTTCCCTGAATATCAATTAGGCTAAGTGCACATTTGTTTATAGGCAAGATAAATTTATGATAGCTGAGATAGGCAAGAGTGATGGGGCGTCAGGACAGAAATTACCCATATGAGATAATTATATAATGGGTTTGTTATTGTGGTGTTCAACAAATATTTAGGACTAAATTCATGGGGATTTCATATTCATCACTATGGGAGACTGGTAAGGCAAGTATGATGATGTAATGGGGAACCTACCTGTTAAAAATGTAACCTGTCTTGAGTGGACAGGGCCATACCTAGGTAGATGGGGACCTGTCTGAATGGAGAGACCTACCTACCTACCTGAGTGGATGGGGACCTGTCTGAATGGAGAGACCTACCTACCTGAGTGGATGAGGACCTGTCTGAATGGAGAGAGACCTATCTACCTACCTGAGTGGACGGGAATCTACCTTGAAGGGCGGAGATCAGCCCGAATAAGCAAACAAGGAGGTATAGCTCCGTTCACAATTTTCTGATACAATGGCCTTGGAGTCCGACAGCCCATGGTATCCTTCCCAGGTAATATTATGCTACTGCACCAATCCTCCAAACACCGAAAGAGATTTGTGTGATGCTAACTAAAACTTATCTGTCTGAGTGTAATAACCTGCCGTCCAGAAATGATACCATGGGTTGTCCGCTCTCCACCACATTGTCATGAAATTCTGAACGAAGATATCCTTGGAGGGATGATGGTATGGGAAGACGCAGGGACCTACCGATACAGTACCTAGGTGAACGAGATGGTCAGGTACCCGAGTGAAAAGGGGACCTCTCTGACTGGGCTGAAACATACTTGGATGATCCGTGACCTGTCCGGGAGCATGAAGCAAGGACGTACCTGGGAAGGGGAAGGGGCGGGGGCGGGGGACTTGCAAGTGCATACAAGGAAGCCTAGCATGACGAGGCTACGACTTATCTGGATGCAAAGGCGGGTACGGACCTTGGGGAAAGTGGGACCTAAGTTGGGAGGGTCGGGGAGAAAGGAGTACCTGAGCGGGGGTTGGGGTTGGGTGGGGCGGGGACATACCTGGGTGTGCGGGACTGGTGCAGGAGGGGCAGGAGAGCACCATCATCTTTATCATCTCCTTGTGCTCCTCCCCGCTGCTCCCGATAAGGAATGTCTTGGGCACGCTCGTCATCTTGTCGTTTGTGCTGGCGTGCTTGTGGTGTCAGAGTGTGGTAATGAGGTGGTGGTGATGAGGTGTTGGGGCGTGGTGGTGGTGGTGCTGCAGGGAGTGTAGTGATCAGGTGGTGTGTTGGTGTGGTTTGGGGGAATGTGGTGGGAGTGTGGTGCCGTGGTGTGGTGTGGGTGTGCAGGCTATAGTGACCGCATCAACACCATATCCCACTGCACGCTATGGTGACACATAATATGAAAATATGATGTGTTTGTGTTGGCTGTCTGACGATATAATTAAGAATGTAGTAGGATGTGTGGTTGTAATGGTAGGAGAGGGGCGTTTCTGGCCATGTGTGTTGTGGTTAGAGGTGTATGTACTAAGTTTCTAAGTGGATATCTTATGAACTGTATCTGTGTAGAGCTGATGCATTGTTGTTGTTGTTGTTACCAGTTAGTGAGTGTAATATTTAGCTTGTTGTAGACTGTGACTGTGTGATTGTCAATTGTGTTAGTGTGGAGATAGTGTAGCAAGGGCTGTAGTCAGTATAGGTAGTTGTGTTGTGACTGGGTTTGTGTGGTTGTTGATTATCAGTGTGGGGGTCGTGTTGTAGTGGGCTTGATGTTGTGAAGGTTGTTGTTATGTATAGTAGTGACTGTGGTGACGTTAGTAGTATGGTGGTGTGGTGGGTGGTGACTGGTAGTGCGTTCGTAAACAGGCAAGTGTTGGTTGGTAGTTTTACAGCTGGTGAGTGGTTGGCAGAAGTACGGTCACCAGTCAATCTTTCGAGTATTATCACACAGCTGCAGTGGTGATGAAGTGAGCAGCGGTCGTCGAGTGGAAAAGGGGACAGCAGTTGTAGTGCAGAGGAAGGGGACAGACAGACAGCTTTGGTGGTGTTGGTGGAGACAATTGTTGAGATGCAGATGGATAGGGGTAGAAGTAGTAGTGATGGGGACAAAAAATTATCCTGATGGTGTAGAAGTCGTGCTGTTAAGTTCCGATGAGATGAATTTCCAGATAGATGTATAGGCTATGTATGTATCTATGTATGGGGACTTGACACGGTATTTCTCCCCGTGTTGTTCTTTATTCCTATACTTAATTAATGTTTGGGTGTTCTGTACTGTGACGACTTTT
>JAWQEG010004273.1:0-38801 GCA_033782935.1 Petrolisthes cinctipes
TTCACTTCCTTCTCCACCGCCCGAATCAATCAAACCCTCTCCACAAATAGGCCTATGTTCCATTTCCTCCTCCTCCTCTTCCTCTGCCACAACCAAACTCTCCACCAATACTTCTCCACAACCAACCAAACTCTCCTTTTCATCCTACTCTCCTCCTGCATGATGCGGGTTTCAGTTGTCTTCTTTTAATCTGGCATATTTCGACGTCAGGGAGATCAATCACAGCCGAAGCCCATCCCATCCCATCCCTACCACCATCAGTATACCGTATTGGTCAGGAGAGGCATTTTCGGGTCAGTAATTGTTTGTGATCCGTCGTTGAAAATGTACTCAACTGCCCTCGTTTACTCGACTGGGTGTGTGTGTACTGTATATGTGTCTTATTAAAAGAAAACTATAAAGTTACTGCCGACGACACTCGCGACGATTAATGGTCACCCTGCAGCTGTACCGACGATGACCCCCTCCCTCTCTCCTCCACACTGCCCCCGCCCCTATCCCCCAGTCTCGGTACGGCGGTGCGGGCGGGCAGGCAGGCAGGTAGCGGGGCGGTGACGGCAGGTGATTACTCCAATTAGCGTGTCGGGTGAACTCTGTTGGGGCCGCCGGTAATAACTCCACAGCCACCATCTCCTCTCCTCCTCCTCCTACCCGGCAGCCAGAACCACCACCATCCCCTCTCCCCAGTCCCCCTCCCTCCCACCCGGCAGTCACCACCACCACCACTCCTCGTCGTTACACGCCACTACACTCTCTCTCTCTCTCTCTCTCTCTCTCTCTCTCTCTCTCTCTCTCTCTCTCCTTCCAGCACCACAATCACGTACAGTTGAGTTTAGTATTTCCTTAGCACGTCTGGGGACATCTGGTACCCCTCGGTGACCCAAACTCACCGATTGGCCGAGGTATTCTAGCGGCATCTCTCCTTCATTCATGGATTTTTACTATACCCTCTATAGTCTATAATGATATGGTAGGGATGCCAGGTGTCTCCAGAAGTGTTCCGGGAATGAAGGACCCAACTGTACCTTTTTCCTTCACCGTCCCTCCCCCTCTCCTCTCCTCATTATATTCCTTCTCCTTTCCCTCGTCCAACACCACCGGCATCAAAGAGATTCCTTCCCTTCCACTATACGTACACGTCTTCCGCCTTCCTCTACAATCACTCTCTTCCTCCTTCACCATTCTTCATTCTTTCTCTCTTACTCCTTCACCATTCTACATTCTTTCTCTCTTCCTCCTTCACCATTCTTCATTCTTTCTCTCTTTCTCCTTCACCATTCTACATTCTTTCTCTCTTCCTCCTTCACCATTCTACATTCTTCAGTCTCCACTCACACCTTCCCTTTACCCTCCATTAGCACCAAACACTTCCCCTTCCTTCGTCCACCTCACGTTCTTACTCTCCCTAATTCACCACAAGCCTTTACTTTTCTTAACCCACCACACGACCATTTTCTTCCCTCTCTTAACCACCCACACGTTTTTTTTTTTTCCCTCTCTCCCTCTCTTGACCACACGTCTTTATACTCTTCCTACTCCACCACACGCCCTCTCTCTCTCTCCCTTTCCACCACTCACGACTTCCACCCACTCACTCCAGCGGTATGTACGGAGGCCGGCCAGCCAACCCGACACCCGCAGCGACAACACGTCTTGAGGGCCCCCAAACGGGTACCTTTGGCTGGTCCCACACGAGTTGAAAGATCCACCGCCGCCACAGACCCTCACTCACTGTTATGACCTGAATCATGAATAGTCTCGCTTCGCCACCATCATCCTCCCCACCCACTCCTGTCCTTCCCAGCTCCCACATACACGCAAATCCTACAAATCCCTCATGCAACTGATCCATTAGTTTTACCACACCACTTTTCGACTTTAGTACGCATAAATTCTCCACTTTATCCACACAACTCACCTCGACCTCGAAACTTTTCCCCCACCATCACAGAAGTCATCCAAGTCTGTAAAGTCGACCCTTACTCCTCATTTCCATTATCCCATCAACACACAATTGTTACATCTCCATACAGGTATTCGGCGTCACAACAGGTCTGCGTCTACTCAGGCTTCATCAATTCCAACACACGGCCCGTCCCTCATCACGAGAGTCGTATATAAAAAAGGTCTACTCCATTCCACCACACAACGCCTCAAGACAACTGCGCATATAACACACACACACACACACACACACACACACCCTTGCTCCACATCTAACATAAACATCTAATATAAGCAAACATAAATGTGCACATCACAACTGCTCACAACACACCACTGACTCCCACCACATTCTTCACACGAGCAAAACAACACCAAAACACAGTCATCATCGCTACTATATTAATTAACACACCGTCATTCTACCACAACCTTCCTTCACACTAACACAACAACAACTCTTTATGATCCACACCATCAAATACACCACCACTGTCACACCATCACAACCATCAACATACCATATACCCACCCACCCGCAGAATCCCAGACGTGGGTATGTACAGAACAGTATGTTGTATCCTTGTTCAAGTAAGTGTCTCGCCCATTATTTTCTGTGGCATATTTTTGCTACATGATCACACACACCCTCAAGTCACCACTTCAGTCTACCCAAAGGTTTCTCTCTACTACACTTCTACAGATTTCGTGTGATCCTATAGACGTCACCACTTCCACCACTACTACCACACCACGAGCACCTCCAAACGACCCCATGCTCTATCACACAATCTCCTCATCACAAATTTACGCCCCTCTTGCTCACGCCTTACTTGATTCTCATTTCTCATGGTTATCGACTCTGGTGCTCCTCTCACCTCGCTAACCTGGCTGACTGGCTGGCTGACTGGCTGGCTGGTTAGCTGACTGGGAGTGAGGTCAGGAGCACAAATTTGCCTCCTGCCGCCATATTTAGCCTCGGGTATGAATAGTATCAAGCAACTTTTACTCCCTCCGCAAGACAGCTTGACAAATAAACAAGGCTACACTTACAGGCAGGACACCGACCCACAAACAGGGGCGTGTGTGGGTTCGTCTCTTGCGTCTAGCCTACACCAGACACATACTGTAGTCATGTTTATATTCATGACCAACTTTTATCAGGATTCAGACCCGATGCAGTCACTTGCCAAGGTTCGGACACGCCACGTCTATCTGGGCCGCGGCAGACACTGAATCTTTTATCCGACTGTGAGTATTAGCCTATCCGAATTTAGGAAAAGGCTAAATAATTATGAACTGAACAAAAATTCAGCCAAATAAATTAGGATCAGGATTCCAATAGGGGTTCTGGGAGTACAAAATAATGTTAAGTAGTACATTGTTATTATCCAATGTAGAAATCCTTAGCATTGTGGTTCATATGTAAAACAAAGTCCTCATCTAATTCATAGCTTTTTTTTCATACGGCACTATATACCAAGCTGGTGTGTGCCTCTCCCTCCACCACTTGCCACTGTGAAGCTGCCACCACCATCACCTAGAATAATGTTGGTGCTCCTTATCTTCAGCCACTGAGCTACACACAAATCATGAGGACAACAGACGCTCACAGTGCAGAGAAACACGCACAACACGCATAGGCAACGGACCGGGTTAACACGAACAACATAAAGAGATCTAACACAACACAGACACACACTGGTACAACACAAAGAAGCAAAACGCACACCGTCAAGGGACAACACAAAGAGATCTGACACGACACACAGAACGTACATACATACATGCATACATACCAACAACACTGGGGTTCGAAGGGGGAAGTGCCTACATTTTTCACCGCCCCCAACTCGCCTGCCTCAGGCCCCTTCCCCTCTCTCCTGCCTGCCTTGCCACTCCCCTCTCTTTCACTCCCACACACACTCCCGCCTCACTCTCTCACCTTGCATAAACATGGCTCGCTGCAACACCCTACATACACCTGCCCTAAACCCCTCTTGCTTTTCTGCACTTAACCCTCACCTAACTCTTCCTCCTGCCTAACCTCTTCCTTTGCATCCTGACTCAATTCTTTCCCCAACATTCCACTACAAACACATGATTTTAACCCTATATCATATAACATTCCTCATCACACCTCTTCTGTTTCACTACGGGCTCCTGAGTCATCCCCTTCCCAGGAACACCCTCGTTGACTCAAATTCCATCCTCACACACCCTCCTGTTGTCTTATTCCCCTTGCCCTGCGGCCTCCTGACTGACTGACTCATCCCATTTCCCCCCTACACAGCTTCTCTGACTCAGCTCCTCCTCCCTCACCTTTACTCCTTCCTGCCATCTCGTCCTCGTCACCAGGAGGGCTAATACGCCACGCCACCTCCCTGTTCCCATTCCCTCTCCCTCCTTCCAAACTCCTGGTCTCTATCTATCACCTCGCCACCCTTTCCTGACCACTATATACCACATCCATCCCGCCTCACACCAGCAGCCCACACCACATCACACCACTCTACTGACATACACACATACCGCCACTTACCCGACATGCCACGCTACTCACTCCTCAATGCAATCTCACACCATCACATCACTCACCCATCTACTCTCAAATCACACCACTGCAACACTCACTCCAATCCCTTCCACATCACACCACACCACTCACCCAATCCCTTTCACAACACACCACACCACTCACCCAATCCCTTTCAAATCACACTACACCCTACCACTCACCCGAATCACCGCCAAACACCGCTACATCACTCATCCAACCCACGTCTCGTCTTAAGCCAACCCATCCGACCACACCACACCCATCACTCGACCTTCCTCTACACACACACACACGCACACACACACACACACACACACACATACATCACTCGACCTTCCTCTACACACACACACACACAATTTCACTCAATAGTCCTGGCCTCTGCTGGTACTTGACTCCCCGTCCTCACCTCACAAATCGACCTCCTCCTCCTCCTTCTGTGAGTACTGTACCTCACCACTCATACTCTTCCCTCCCCAATTCTACTACTCAACTCCCTCACTTACCTCACCATTTATACAAACTCCCTTCTTACCACTCCAGCACACTTCTCAACAACAAACTAAGGTAACCTCACTTTGCTCACCACTCAAATGTTTCTCCATAACTCCCCACCTCACCACTCCAACACACTTCTCCAACACTATGCATCCCTCCTTCCTGTTTCCACCTTCTACACCAGTCATAATTTCCCTCAATCTACATCCTTGAATTTCACTCTCCTTCCCCTCTTTGCTCAATCTACACCCTTACATCATCACTCTACCTCCTTTCATTTTCCTGTCTCCCCTACCATCACTTGTTTTCCCTCATCACTGGCCTTCCCTACTTCCCTTTCCATACCACTCCCCCTCACCCTCAGTCTATACCTAACCTTTCGCACATCCATCTCCCTCTCCCTTCCCACCACCTATACCCTTGTCTGTCCTCCCTAACCACTCGCCTTCCCTGCCTCCATTCTGACCCTCCCTCCCTACTCCTCCTCCTCCTGCTCTTCTCTCCCCTTCCCTGCCTCCATTCTGACCCTCCCTCCCTACTCCTCCTCCTGCTCTTCTCTCCCCTTCCCTGCCTCCATTCTGACCCTCACTACCTCCTCCTCCTCCTCTTCTCTCTCCCTCTTCCACTAGCATCACTACCAGCAGCAGGAGGGCCTTTGGTAATCCGGTGGGGCTGAGGGAGCTCCCGCACTGCCACACACACACGCACATACATACACCCACACGCACACACATACACCCACACGCACACGCATACACCCACACGCAGACACATACTGTACATGGACCATACAGTACATATCACAACACCATTCGTATACCATATGCTCACATATATCCACACATACATGCATACTTACATACACACACATACTAACACACACACACACCGCCACCAATCCCGACCCTCACACACCACCACAATATCCCACCATTTCCAGGCCTGAGGGTGAAGTGGCCGAGAGAGAGAGAGAGAGAGAGAGAGAGAGAGAGAGAGAGAGAGAGGACCTTGGTTTAGTAGCCCTCTTGAGCAACTCCTCCTCCTCCTTCTCCATCCACTCAAAACATGACCACCACCACCCTCCTCCGTCTAGACTCCCACGTACTCTACTCGGTCAAAATAAATTCCACATAAACAACCCTTGAATACTCTGATTATGAGATCCGGGGCGCTAGCTAACCACTCTATGATGAATGATAATTATACGTTCTATTTAATACCCGGCTTAGTCTTTCCTTCTGGTTGTCTGTCTAATAAATCTCTCGCCTAATCTCCCTCCCGGACTCACTTCTATACACCTCATTACATGATCAACTTTCGCCTATGTTACCAAGTTTTCTTAATCTATCTCCCCCCGTCTGTGGTGTTTTGTTTACTTTTAGCTCCCGTCTCATTTTTCCAGGCGTGTTTTCAGCATGCCTCCATCTCCCGTCTAAGCAAGTGCGAACCCGGACCTATATATCTTTCCATCTTATATTCAGTCTAAATCCATGTCCCTCTTTCCCCTTTTACCTCAACTCGACTTTCCCCTCTATCCCTCCCCGCAGGTTGGTTGGATCTCCTCTCAAAACATCACCTTCCTTCCGCCCAAACTGCCACTGTGTTCCCTGCAGGGTGGAGAATCTGCCTCCACCTTCCCTCCCAGTCAGCAGACATCCCTCCACATACGAAAGGGATACCTGGAAATGTTCAAACCCATAGAAACCCAGCTGGCATAGTATACAATATCTTGAGCACATAGCACTTAGAAGTTCTTAAGCGTAACCTATATGCACGGAGCACTAACAGCTCAAGACAGCAGATTATATACGAGACCTAAGTACCTCTCACATTACCGTAACTACCCAAGTATGGTACTACCTCTTACATCAACTTAAAGCTCCATTAGCATCTTTCCTTCTATAATACTTTTGTTACTCTTTAAGGGTGCCGCAAAACTGTAGGAGATTTCGAGACTATTTCATGATTCCTCCCAAATGCAGCATCATTCTCCTTCCCCCATCCAGCCACCTCAAAATGTACCCTCTTTCCTTTCTTTTTGCTCCATCCTCCTCCCACTTCAAAGTGTACCTCGTTTTCTTCCCCCTTGCCTCATCCTCTCAACTTTCCCACCTCAAAATGTACCTCCTTTCCTTCCCCCTTGCCTCAACCTACCGGGAGTTTCTCTCTACGTTCCCTGGATCTCCACTCGAAACACCGCCACCTTCCGCCTAAACTACTGTGTGTGCTTCCTGTTGTGGAGCATCCGCCTCTGAGCTCTCCATGCGAACAGGGCAGGTGGGGAAGCTTTTAAAGGGGGATTCCGTGTGTTGGTGTTATGACGTCTGGCTGTGAGTGAACAGAGTGTAGCAGCAGGGTGGTGGGGGTGGGGAAGGGAATGGCCTGCCTGCTGGGGGTGGTGGGGGTGGTGGTGCTGCTGTTGTCTGCTCATTAGCGCGCTCTGTCGCACCTGCACCCACCTGCCCGGTTTAGTAGTAGCGAATGTTGATGGTTACATATGACGCGACGCTGGGAATAATCTAGATATGTGGACTTCAAACGTATTTAGCCGGACGCGTACACACTCACACGAGCGCGGCCCTTCTCTCACACACACATAAACGTACACAGATACATACACAGGGCAGCGGGGGCAGCTGACACTTCGCTCGCTACCACCACCACGCACGCGGGACCCCAACCCTCCGTTTTACACTGACACACGTAGCACTCAACAAATCCACACACTCTTCACACAACTCACGCCCTCCTTGCTAACATATCAGGCAACAAACATGCAAGAAACGCCACCACGATAATGTTTTGATGTGTACCTAAGCTTAAAAGACCCTGGTAGCAAAGGAAATCTTGAAAAGAGTGGATAAGTGTCGAGCAATGTGAGGTGTGGCATGCGCCCTTTTGGTCGTCGGCCCGGTTGGTGGTTACAGAGGAGAGCAGCGGCGGCCGTCACAAAGGCATAGAAACCATAATGTCAGGCTGGGAGCGCGCCCTTGTGGCTCGGAGGTGGCCGGAGGCGTGTGCGAGACATGGCAGGCTAGCAGCGACGCCTCTCCCTAGACAACACACGTTCCACTACACTTCGAACGTTCACCAAGGAATATCATCCTCTCTCTCCTCAGACCATCAGAAAAAAAAAAAAAAAAAAGTATATTCCAAGATTGTGAAGTTTTCCTGCAGTGTGGTGTAGTGGTGGGTTGGAGTGTGGTGCATGCTATGTGTGTGTGTGTGTGTGTGTGTGTGTGTGTGTGTGTGAGGGGATGGGTGGTGCCTGGGGGGTGGTGGTGGTGGTGGTGGGTGAGTGCATGAGCGAAGGCCAGAGGAGTGCCACCCACGGCCTCGGTTAATCTGAAACTCCACATCCTTCTCACGGCGGGCGAAGGTCGTAAGGGCGTCACGCTTACATAAATCACTTAAGACTCGCGCCTTTCTAGCCCTGGGATGGTGGTGAGCACAGCAGCAGCAGCAGCAACGACGGGCCGGACACACACACACACACATACACACACACACACACACATAGACCCGACCCAGATGACTCGACCCGTCCCGTAGCCAGCCGTCAGGGGAGTACGGGAGGTGGGGAAGGAAGGATATGGCAGTGGAAGGAAGGGGGGGCGGGGGGGGGCTTGAAGTGGAGGAGGGGACAAGAGGAACAAGGGACTGGGAAGAAGAGGGTACCGACCGGGGGAGGGAGGCAGGTCGGGTGGGGACTGGCAGAAGAGAGGAAGAAGATACCGGCTATAGTGAAAAGAATGTTTGAGGAACAAGAGACTGTGGAAGATGGGGATACTGGGAGTGGGGTGAGGGACTGACAGTAGTGGGGGGACTAAGGCATTGAAACACGTATAGGAGAATGGAAAAACGTATAGGAGAATGAAGCAGGGATGGAAAATACTGGTAGGAGAGTAATAGAGAAGAACAACAGCAGGGGTTTGAGAAGGAGGAAGAGAGAGAAGGAGGTTCAAGGGGGTTGTTAGGGCACGCCTGGCTAAGGAGGGTCCCTTGTCTCCTTCTTTTTTTCCTTCTCCTCCTCCTCCTCCTCCTACCACGGCGGGTGCGACAAGTCAGGCGCAGGTGTATAGGCAACAAGGGCATGAAATTGTTTTAAAAGCTTCATGTTTGAAAATAACACTCAAGCTGTCAATTAACACAGTCACTTTATCAACATGCATAGTTTGGTAGGTTTGTTGGGGGAAGGGAGGTACAAAAGTGTGTGATGGAGTAGGTATACGAGTGGTGAGTGTATAATATGTATCGTGAAATGGATGGCGGAGTGGTACGTACAGTAGATGAGAGTAAGGGTGAATATATGAGTATGTACAGTACCGTATGTGTGATGGAAAATATACATGATATGAAACAGGAAGGTAGCATTGTTAGGGAGAAACAGATAAGGTTGTGTAACGTAGCAGCAGATAGTGAAGAGGAGTGTGTGGTATAGAGTGGGAAGGGGAGCATGTGCCGGAGTGGGTAAAATGGGCCTGCAACTTGTCGTGTCGTGGTGAGTGGGGTTGGCGACTTGTGTGAGGGATTATATACGAGTGTGGGCTGGCTGGGACACACACACACACACACACACACTCCCCGTGACCAAATGAGCGTCAGTCAGCCACCTCAGCCATAAAAACGGAGCGAGAGTGTAACTGCGGGAGTCATAAAGTTGTGAGCGGGAGTGATGAAGACCGTGTCAGTGTGAGTGCATGTGTGTGTAATTTACGTCCGTATGAATGTATCTGCTGGTCTGCGATTGTATGTTGTTTGTGTGTGATCATGTGTGTAGTGATAATGTGCGGATGTGTGTGTGTCCCGAGTGACTCTCCTGAACCTACCAAGCCCATGCAGTCAGACTCCACCATTGGGTTGCTGTGGGTCAAATGTCAAGTCCTGTTGGATCCCACAATCACCACCAGGGGACAAACTCACTTGAGCTTGGGTTTAAGGGGATAGTATACATTACAGTGCCTTGATTCCTCCAAAGTATGCCAGGAAATAGAACCAAAAAAACAAAAATAATGGTGGCCTGTTGCTTGGAATAGCTTGAAGGAATCAGTTGCTCCAGATTTACAACCAACACTATACAACCCTAAAGATGTTGTCATCGACCTGGATGGTACTGATTCCTCCAGACAAAACAGGCCACTAATACCAAAAGAAAACTGTTTCTTGATACGGTTTGAAGGAGTCAGTCGCCCCCAAATCTCTGACAACTTCTACCCCCGTTAAAGCTGACCCGTTAGATATTTGGAAAACCTCAAGGGGGTCGTGAGGGTGGGCGCACATCCTCACTGTTTCAACTTGGGGCGACAGCAATTAATGGTTGAAGGGGATTAAGGACCCTGTGATCATGTATGAAAATTGGAGGCTTCCGATTCCTTCTGACCATACCACGAAACAAGCGCCTTCCAGAAAAATTGTGTTTCGTGAAAATATTTGAAGGAATCATTTATCTTCAATTTTCTGACTACATCACAGGGTCCCTTAAAATGTCGGTGAAGATGTTACTGGTGATTCCTCCAAACTCGGCCATAAATAGACCATTTCACATTGAGATTGTCTTTTTATCGCACGGTATGGAGGAATCAGTGGCCTCCAATTCGGTGAGGACTTTCTCTCCACCTCAATTACCCCTCCTTAGTCGAAAATGATTAAACTTCTGTGTGTGGTCGATTCTGATGCGTGTCACAATGACAGTAATCCTTTCATTCAGATAATAATTCCCAGTTGTTAAGAATTTCAACATCTGGCGTCCACACACTAACAAACATGACTGAATGACACATTTTTATAAAGTTTCAAGGGATGTGAAGGATTATAGGACTTGAAATATAAAACAATAGGCTTCTTACAAAACGCATATATGAGTCGACTGGCAACGGGAATGTTAATCTTTTTTTTTATGGCGACCCCACCCCATTCCTGGTTTCCTGATGATCGCAGCAATTTACATACAGTTGATCTATACATACGCCAATATAATCAAGACTAAATGTGTGCGGTAATGCGCTACTTGGAAACATCTGTATGGAAACTGTGAATCCAATTTGTCACGGTCACTCTGCGCAACTTCCCCTCTTACCCTCCCTCCCTCCCTTCCTCTTTGTGTGCCAGCATCTTGCCCATTTAACCTATAGAAACGTCTCACCCTCCAACCACCCACACACAGTAGCCTAACACTCACCCTACACCCTCACGCACACACTCATATATATCTGTTCTACATCGCTTCTCACCAACACACATTCTGTTGCTCAAACTTTACTCCTATATCTACACACACACACACAGAGAGAGAGAGAGAGAGAGAGAGAGAGAGAGAGAGAGAGAGAGAGAGAGAGAGAGAGAGAGAGAGAGAGAATAATTCTTAATCCCCCAAACACCTGTAAGTTAAGAAAAACATCTACTCACCTTAACTGTGCCTGTCTGTACGTAGATGTCTGGGTAGGGGTCCTTGTCGGGGTTGTAGTCTAGTGGCTGGGTTTGGGTAATCTGGGTGAGCAGGATGGGGTCATCAGTGCCCCCGTTAAGGTAACCCGGCGGGGTTCCGATCCTGAACCCACGCCCCTTCACCCACAGCTTGAACTTGGAGGTCTCATTGTCCACGTAGTCCCCCCGGAGGATCTGCAGAATGCGTTGATACTTGTTCCGGGTTATGGTCTTGGTCTTTGCTGAGTCCCCATAAGTTTGGAGGACCCAAGGCTGGTAGGTCTCGTACATCCCCAGCCGCGAGAGTTTGGCCGGGGGTGGGTGGATCTCCCCCTTGAACTCTGCCCCCCTCATGGTCTGGAGGTCCGGCCCCCCTCCAGGTGTCAACATGAGGCCGGCGGTGCGACGGTCCCTCTTCCGGGGCGCACGGTCCTGGACAGGCACTTGATGGACCATCTTGGCAGAGTGTGTGGCTGATGAACGGGACAATGTGGCGGACCGACTCTCCTTTGACCACCAAGGACTCGAGAATATATTGACAGAATCACTCAAGTTCCCCGAATAATTCAATAAATAGTTAGGATCCACCTTGTCAGATGGTGTAGATGCACTACACTTTACGTTGTGTCATGTTGACTATAACATTCAATACTGTTATTATGCACGAATCTATACACTAGAGAAGTTATTTGTAGTTTAGTCAGCAATAAAGTGCACCGAAGGATTAAAGTACGCACCTGTGTATACTGTTTACGAGGCAATTTGTCCACTGGAAGGATCAACACGGACCCTCACTGCGATCAACAGGTTCACAGAAACTATTACTCACACAAGCCTTGCACTGCACTGTAACGTCTGCACGTTTGTTGGTCGAGTTGCCACACCGAACAATAAGAGTACACTGTAGATTTTATAAAGTATCACGTAACAAATAAGTTAGTCCAAAAGACAGTACAACTCTCACTTCACATTAGCCAAGTGAACAATGTAAGAGTTAAGCGACAATCTGCGAGGATGTAACAAACTTGAGAACATGTACTGTAGGGGTCGAGGTGCGGGTGCACTGGGGCAGCGAGCGTGTGACACAGTGACTCCGCCACAGAGCGGCCATACCCCTACGTCCACACTCTCCGGCCGCCAACCACCGTCTGCCTGGCTGATCTGGTGGTGGGCCGGCTCTCTACCACCACTCCCCACGGTCACCGCTCGAACCCATCCTCACAAAGTTAAGGGGCCTGTGATGTTGGCGAATTGAAAGTTACTGATTCCTCCAAACTGTGCCTCAACAGAGCTCCCAACCTGAGGGAGTCTATTTCCTGATATAGTTTAGAAGCATTTACAGCCTCCAATTCAGCGACAAAATTGCAGGCCCCTTCGAGCTTCCCGCGCCTGTCCCACACAATTTGACCTTCACACTCACGGTACAATTAGCGCCCTGATAACATTTCATAGCTTCCCGCTCCTCTACGGCGGCCGGCCTCCAACACACTAATTACATTATTTTTCACACTACACTCGCAAATCTGATGATATCAACAGACACAATTACCTAACGAGGTTTTTCATACCCATTACATTTGATAAAGTTGGAAAGTTAGGCTGTGAAAAAGCGGAGCCCAGAGAGTTCAGACTCGGTAATTTCTGAAGGCAGGATTTATGTTGGTGTCAGTCGTGGAGGCCACTTGGGCGGGGCGGAGTTGGGGAGATTGGGCTAGGGTGGGGTGGGGGAGTTTATGCATGCAGAGAGGGCTGTTGGGGCGGGGAGACGGAGGAGAAAGGTTAGGTAGATCGGGCGGATGGGGTGAGGTGAGGCAGGGAGAACAGAACGGGACAGGAGAGGAGGGAGGGTCAGGAGACGGGGAACTAAGGATAGGTGGGGTGGGGAGTGGATGAGGCAGGGAAGAAAGACGGCATGGTGGAGAAAGTGGAGTGGATGCATTAAGGTAGGGCTTTAAGGAGGCGAGGCGAGGGAGGAGAGTCGACTGAGAAGCGGGAGGAGGAAATGCATTGGAGAAAGACACGGGAGAGAGGGAGGGAGGGAGGGAGGGAAGGAGGAAGGGGTGAGGCCATAAGGTGAGGAAAGGTGGAAGCAAGAAGGATGAGAGACGAGAAACACAGAGGGAGAGGAGAAGGAGGCATGCTGTTGGGGGTCAGGGGTGAGAAGGAAGAATGTGCGAGAGTAGGAAGGTCTGTGTGGGGGGAAAGAAGTCGGGAGAGGAGACTGGTGGGGAGGGAAGTACTGGTAAAGAGAGTTGTAGGGACAGAGTTATGGGGTTATGTGGAATGAAGTGAAGTGGATGAGGAGAGCAAATGCCGTGAGGTAAAATGAGTCTAGAGTAAGTAGGGTGAAGATGTGGCATAGGTGAAGTGAGATGAAGTGTGTGGGTTGTAAATGGTGGAAAGATAAAGTGGATGGAATTAGGACAGATGATTTTGGAGGCTCTATATAAGAAGGGAAGAAAATGAGACGTGTGGAGTGGAAGGGGGGCAAGTGGAATACAGCAGGGGGTTGAAAGGGAATAAGGAAGGGCTCACCTCTCACCTGTATCCACAACCACTCAACCCTTCCATGTTTTGAGCCGACCCCACCTATACCCTGGCACCCTATACCCTCCTAGCCATCCCACCTTCCCTGCTGCCTCACCAACCCAACTAATGTGGTCTGGGGAATGAAGAGACACGGATTTCTCAAAGCTATACTAAGAACCAAGAATATAACTCAGTACACGAGCTTAGGAAATCTATTCTTTCCTAACCGAATTGGGAAGTAATCATCAGTGGCCCTTAAATTCGCTAACAAACCAAATAATAATAATAATAATAATAATAATAAAAAAAAGGGTTCACCACGTCCACGCTATGAAACACTAGTGATGAATATATTCCCTTATGTTATTATTAGGGCCACCCGCTGAGTGTATCATAAACGCCACCGTACGTCATAAAGTACCCCTCCATGTCGACATTACATCTCTACTTTATGAGATATCTCGCCCTATACTCACTCTCTCTCTCTCTCTCTCTCTCTCTCTCTCTCTCTCTCTTGTGTGTGTGTGTGTGTGTGTGATGCAGGAGCGTTGACTTGGATTACGTGTATGCAATTTATATAGGAAATATAAAACAATTTAAATGTAAACAAAACACATTAGCCCTATATTGTTTACATTATTGCTTTGGCTCCTTCGTTTAGTATACCTCGACTGAGTAAATATTTGATTGATCGGTTTTACATTCCCCTGAGTGAATCGTTTTCTGTTAGCAAAGGGGCACTTGTAAATATTGTAAATAATCTGAGTACTTCAGTGGTGTCAATTAAATATGTTGCTTTGGTGAATGAAGTTGCTGTCTTTGTATGACCCTGGTTTGATTATTACCAGCACGAATGAGATGTAGGATACAGAGATAGATATACCCTATAGACAGATGAACAGAGAATGACATATATACCAAGACAGATGAACAAAGAGTGACAGGCCAAGACATATGGACAGAGAGAAAAAAGGAGATATAGTGACAAACAGATGGACACAGGGAGAACTCGATACAGAGAGAGAGAAAAAAAATAGAGACAAACAGGGGCCACACATCTCACCTGACATATGGGTCCCATCTCGACAGTCCACCTCCATCACAACGCCACGCCGAACTCAATGCCAACCCAACTATTCTAATTACCGAGCACATAACCACAACACAGCCACAGTTTTCATGGGGTGGAGGTGGAGGTAGAGGTGGGGGTATTGTAGGTCGTGTAGGTGGAAAAAATGTGGAGGTGGAGGTATTGTAGGTCGTGTAGGTGGAGGAAATGTGGAAGTGGAGTGGAGGTATAAGCCTGTGGGTGTAGCGATTAGGTGGAAGTATTATAGATCGTTTGGGTGGAGGAAATGTGGAAGTGGGTAAAGAGAGATGAGGTGGAAGTGGATGTACAGTCCTACTGATGGTATTTGTTTAGAGGGGTTGGAATTCGAGGGAGGATTCTTGCATGGTGAACCTGTGTTGGAGTTAAAAATAATATGAATGTGGACTTGTGTACATATAATTATATATGCCAAAGATGTAGGCATATTGATCCACGAGCTAGGCTACATGGAAGTGAAACAAATTTAGTTGGCGAACGTGTGAATGGAAGTAGAGGTGCAAGTGAACTAGAAGGAAAGGTGGATGTAGGTCTATAGAATGGTGTAGGTTTGGGGGGTTGAAGTGAGTCAGAAAGAGAGGCAGTGAGTGAAGAAAGCCAGGGCGAGACAAGCAACAGGTGGGCGGCGACCTTGTGTCTATACTAATATGCGGCGGCGCTTGTGTGTTTGTTTGTCCGTCTGTCCGGCTAAACGTTGAACTCAGGCGGGATAATAATTGCCTCACATGAATGGGTGGGTGGGTGTGTGGGTGATGGAGGCAATAGTAGAATGGGTAGCGTGATGGACTGCGGACAAAATTGATATCAGCTCGAATCCAAGCCTAATGCTTATATTTTTCGCGGTGATTTGATGGTTTTCGCTGCTCTACACGTACCGTATATATATATCTGTGGCTAGTTACACCGACACCACAATAATAATAATAATAATAATAATAATAATAATAAGTTTCCCCAATATCATCACACAACAACTTATAGCTTAAACGATGCCCGACCATTTGGAAAAAAAAAAAAAGATTGAACATTGACAACTATACATGATATTAAAAATGTTGGAAAAATTCGGGTGTAACTGTTCTTGAGAATTACCGATTATTTTTATTTTTTTTTTTTATATCACCAAACATTTAGGCAAGCATATCCAGTAAATCAATATTGCTATACTGTACTATCTAATGTACTTACCAGCATCAATATAAGAAGACTTATACCAACAACATTATGGTGACCACGGCAGTAAAATCATTGACAAACTCTGATCTACAGTATTTTATAAGTTTGTTCTCCTTATACCACCATTCAGGTAACATAAGCTCCAATACACGTGACATTTTGGGTGGTATGCAAGAACATTCACGGTGTATACGATGGCGTGGTACCGGTAGGCTACGTCGGCTCTGATGTTTGTCTACTGGGCCATCGTACCGGTACCACACCATCGTATACACCATGAATGTTCTTGCATACGGCCCTTTCGTTGACAGAGTGACAACACAGCGTGGCTACCGTCACACCACTATACATACTGCCATGATACTGGATTAAGGTAATTTGTTTTTAATCTTACAAGTTACAACATATGCTTTTATTTGTAGAAGTTTTTAAAAAATTACATTCTTTATTGTTAATTATATCATATTTATTTAACAGACACTAGTATAATTATTATCACTACGACAGCAGGTACTACAACTTTACGCCTTCATTTACGCCTGTTTAAGTATAGAAAGTATATTATATTTATGAGCTTTATTATTCAGGAACACTACTTTTTTACTAGTGTTACGCCATAATAACAACAGAAAACATACTTTGAGAGAAAACGACAGATGAAACGGCAAACTACAATGTCTTAAAACAACAGTAATAATACGGGGGAATTCCTTGGAAAAATTAAATGTACGGAAGTTAGGTAGTAAAGACTATAATACTATATCGCCTGAGACCTCTGGTGGTTTCGAACCCTGAATGCACCGGTGTACAATGGCCGTGGTAGCGACCTTGCATACGGCCCTTATATTCATAACCTACAAGTGATATATGATAAAGAATTTCAATGCAAAGGACAGAACCACTAATGATGAGGGCATGGAGGACGAATTGGTAACCCTAGACTCCTATCTAGAGGAAGACTAATAAAGAAGTAGATGTCTGCTTGATGCCTGTACTCTTCACATACCTCGGAAAGTTAAAAGGAAAACATATTTATTTATTAATACATCTTGTGGGGGAAATTTGTGGGACCCTGTGAGTATTTTGTGGGAATCAGTGGCACTTTGGAGGAACTAAACTTTTACAACTCCCAAATAGACTGGGATGAAATAAAGAAGGCACTCAGTGAAATTGACTGGGAAAGAAATATTCAAGGCAAAACCGTGGATGACATTCTTAAAACAATAAGTTCTCATTGCTTACAAATATGTCAACAGAACATTCCAGTTACGACCAAGAAGAGAAAAAACGTAATCCCAAGGGATCGAAGGATTCTTATGAGGAAATGGAGTGCATGATCACCCTATGGAAAACCCTAGTGTTTCCAAGGATAGAGTATTGCTGCCAGCTGTGGTCACCATACAAAACTATGGATATATTGTCAATGTGGAAGCTCCTCAGCGTACTTTTACCAGCAAAATTCAGGATGTACAGCACCTGAATTACTGGGAAAGACTTCAACATCTTAATCTCTACTCTATGCAGAGAAGAAGAGAGAGAGATACATTGTTATTCATGTGTGGAAGGTCTTTGGAGAACATGTGCCAAACATGGGTATCCAGGCCAACTACAGCATAAGAAGAAGACTCTGTAATGTGAAAAGCAGCAGTGGCACATCACAAAAAATACCGACTATCAAATACAACACCTTTACACATAATGGGGCCAGATTCTTCAACAGTGTACCGCAAGAGCAAATAAGAGATATCACCGGAGTACTCCTCCTCTGGAATCTTTCAAAAGGAAACTTGACACTGCCGGAGGTGACGAGAGAGAGGAGGGAGGAGGAACGTCCTGGAGCAGGTGGATGCCGACATCAGCTGGGTCATTAGAAGACCAAATTCTACAAAGTATAACAAAGTAATTAAGTAATAAGATACGTGGGACGGTGGGAAATCCATGTGGCAAAAGTGGCAACACTGCTTGTTTGTTTACCTCCTGATTCTCCCGGTGTATCAGTAGTGTACATCGTCTGCTGTTCATCTCCCACTCTCACTCACACTCTCTCTCACTCACTCACTCTCTCTCATCTGTTGGCTGTGTGTTGGTCAGTATTTTACGTGTAATTTCGGTATATTTCACATTCTGTTTGACGAGATCTGTTAATTTAGCGTGTGGTGGGTTCACAATTCCTACTAGTAATATATATGTTGGGACGAGTTCACGGTGTAATGAAGTTGATTGTTGCAAGTTTTCGAGATAACTAGATAAAAGTTTGTGATTTGGGTATTGTTTACATTAACCAGGGAATTATGGTGTGTTTAAACTCTTGGACCAAAGTATTGTGGTATCAGAAGTGTAATTAATCCACAGGTGTTATATATTGCTGACATAGGTTAGGTTAAAAAGGGGTAATTCACTTTTGTTACATTGGAATGTCTTGATTCCTCCGAAGTATGCCAGAAAACAATATGAAATGTACAAAAATAATGGTGGGTAATTATCTATTCCATTGCCGTTCTCTATTACGGTATTTTTACCTTCTTTACCCACTAATTTAGGTATTTATTGAAAGAATTACCATTTTGTAACAGTGTTGCCAGATCCGGCTAGGTCCCAGTATTTTGCCCCGGTCATTTCCTGTACTTTACCACGGTTATTTCCTGGTAGTTTACCCAGGTTATGTCCCGGTAGTCTGATGCGGTCTAGGTTAGGTAAGGTCAGGCTAATTTCACAATGTCCCATTTGAATATGTCCTATCTTGGAAATTGGGCATTTGCAGAGGAAAATAGTCTTAGAATGGTCTAAATAAGTGGATAATGAAGGTAGAAAAACCGTACGCAATAACGGTAATTCTTTCAATATTTACCCTAATTTATACCATTCTAAGACACTTTTCTTCGGAATGCCCCATTTTAAAGATAGGGCATATTCAAATGGGGCATTTTGAAATTAGTCTGACCTTACCTAACCTAACCTAACCTAGACTGCAGCAGACTACCGGGACCTAACCTGGGCAAACTATCAGGAACTAACCGTGGTAAAGTACCAGGACCTGACCGGAGCAAAATACTGGGGCCTAGCCAGATCTGGCAACACTGCTAAAAAATGGCATTAGTCTAGATAAATACCTAATGGTGTTCTGTTGCTTGTAATAAATAGTTTGGAGGAATCATTTGCTTTGGCTTTACCAAAAGTATATTATAAACTTCAAATACCCGTAGCCAGCCATAAACTGTACGAAAATTATGAAGGTTTATTATGGTTTGCATCTCTTTGAGGGTATTATTAAACTACTTCATGGAAAAGTTTTCTTCATTGCTTAATTCCAATTGTTTAGCACTACAGTGCCAACTTAACAACGAAGCCTTTTCCTCAAAGAATTTAATAATACCAACCTCAGTGTTGATTTTCGTTGTAATGAAAGGGTCTTGATAACCACAAACACTTTTCATCCTAATAACACTTCAAATTCATATAATGTGGATCTTTTGAACCAATTGAAGGATACTGTGGTATTTATGGAATTTATTGCCCGTTCACTGGTACGTTCTTTTTATCATTACATTACTTACCGGTACTTTTTTAATGCCCATTTTAAGACATTTTTATTCTATGACATTCCTTCCGCAAATGCCTCTTTTCCGAGTTATGCCCCATCCTACCCCTCATAGAGACCTGGGGGAGAGCGTTGGCAACCGGGGTTTGTACTGTACTCCAATGTTTTGCTAAGTATACCTGTATTATATGATGCGATGGGGTGTACAAACAATGAATACTTGTGTTTTTCAGGTGCCATGGTGTAGTCAACCGAGGGGCTAAGTGATGGATCACCTCATCTTCCTTGCTCAGGAACGCTTAGAATCCACACAAGTAAGTTGTTCACCACGTCACACTCTCATTTCACTTATATTTACTAGATTAAGGGAACATTCTTTTGGTG
Source organism: Petrolisthes cinctipes (assembly GCA_033782935.1). Taxonomy (NCBI): domain Eukaryota; kingdom Metazoa; phylum Arthropoda; class Malacostraca; order Decapoda; family Porcellanidae; genus Petrolisthes; species Petrolisthes cinctipes. The sequence continues at coordinate 20,161 of JAWQEG010004273.1, forward strand.
GGAAATTGGAGGGCTACTAATTCCTCTCAGCAGTGCCACAGAACAGAATCCCTATTAGTAACATTAAGGTCATCTGTTTCCTGGCATAGTCTGGAGGAATAAGTAGCTTTCCAACTCACCCCTTAAAGCACAAGCAAACTAAATTATTTTCAAATCATGAAAAATAATGTACCTGTGATCATTGTTGTGCTACTTGGTACTTGAAAAATTTGTAATTGTTATGGTTTATCTTGCCAATTTCTAGAACTTTATACCTGACATATTTGGCCATATTCAAGAACCTTTGAGGTGCATACGATGGTGTAGTAACGGTACGATGGCTCCATAGACAAACAACAGAACAGTCGTACCGTTACCACGCCATTGTATACACCATGGATGTTCTTGAATATGGCTCTTTGATACAGTGCATCTGAGGTCAGCTTCACAATACCCAGTATACTGTACGTCACTTATGTTTTGAATACTGTACTGTATACTTCTAGTCAGATGGTGTGTATTACTTAGTTATGGAACTGTCATTTGCACTTCTAGGTAACTTTGAATTCAGCTGCAAGCCAAGTGTCCCGGGGCCTCTCTAGTGTCAGTAATGGAGCGCAGACAGCCTTTCATAACTCAATCAGTGCCATTAGAAATCAGAGAGTTGGAAGAGAGGTAGCAGAGAGACTAAGGGATTATGCAGCCCAGCTAAGGGAAGCATTAAGTGCCTTTAAACCTGCAGAGGTTTACGACAGAGTTTTCATATTTTTTGTCACTGAAGGTAAGTTTGTACATGAGTGCCTTCCCATTGAATATCAAAGTTTCAAGCCCAGTGAGCTCTTTAATCTATCCTTTGTCAGATACAAGGATGTGGATGTCTATCATATAAGCAGTAAGGTGTATAATCCAGTCAAACCAAACATTCTTTTTTATTGTTGACATTGTAGACACTAGACATATCAAATCACATGATGTAGCCCTGATCTTTGTGTAAAAATACGACCATGTTTATCCAGTAAAATTCTCTACTCTACTTTTTCTCATAATATGAATACTTATTTCAGTTACACGCACACACATCTATTTCGGGGGAGCATGTTTCTTCGTGGGAGGCATTTTCGGGATATTGATGGGGATGAGGCTGCGGCATTCCATAGTGGCCCCTCAGCAAATGAGGGCAGTGGTTGCCAACAGCTACAGAGGCATGGAGGTAATTAACTGAACCACTTTGGTGATGTTATAGTACAGTACATGGGAACTAGAGACCTTTAAAAAAAAGATTGATATGTACCAATATCCAAACCCTTAATCATGCTTTTGGATGATGCATATAGTACAGTACTGTACTTGATTGTTATGTTCTCTGTAGGCCATTGGGGTGGTGGAGGACCTGCTAGCTCCAAGGATTGTGGAGCCTCGCCAGGTGTTGATCCAGGTCAAGGCTGCCGGCATCGACTACCTAGACATCAAAATCTCGGAGGGATATGGTCGGGTGTTGAGGCACCAACTCAATAAGTATAATCCAGTATGTTGAAAAGAATGCCTGGTTCTCTGAAATTTCTCATTAATTACTAAGTACAGTATTGTTTTGTGTGTTATCACTTAGAAAGTTATTATTAATGACCAGGGGTGCTATTGACCTCTTACAAAACTGAAAAAATATGATCTGTAATTATTTTGACCTTTCATTGTTATGACTACCAGATGAACTTTTATGGTGTCCTGTAGTCAAGCATATCTGTACTTGCTACATCACACCAAAAGCATTGGCCATTGTTCCAAGGATTTCAGTGTCCCACTCTACTGTGACAAGTACTCTTTGCCTTCATTATGCTTTTGCACTTTAAATTCTCTCCAAAAGATAGAATTACTAACTATGTAATCTCACACTCCTTAACTGCTATTTCTCAAAGACTGGTAAGTAGATTTATAGCTGTGTGTCAGACTTGGAAACTATACATTACGAGTGAGTTGTAGATCTATGATTGCCCATATTTGTACCTTAAACCAGAGGAATCCAGAATCTAGCATATAGTTATACACTTATAATTTTCCTTCCATCACAGAATACAGAGGATGAGTTTCCAGTGGTACTCGGACGTGATTGCTCAGGCGTGGTGGTAGCTGTCGGGACAGAGGTGACACGTGTTGAGCAAGGGGAAGAGGTATGTTTCACACCTCCATCTCCTGTTGTGCAGTATTTTACTATTTACTTTTTTTCTGTGTTATAGCTTGTCTGCTGTCAGTCAAAGTTTTAATGTCTTTGACAGTACAATCATTGGCATGTACTGTAATGTAATCATTCAAAATTATTAAATTTTGGTCACCGTGTATAGGTGTGGCTGGCTGTTCCATTTTACCACCCTGGGACATTGAGTGAGTATGTGGTGGTGTCAGAGGAACTGGTGGCTTCAAAGCCATCACAGTTGACATTTGAAGGAGCAGCAGTATTGCCCTACAGTCTCATGATAGCCTGGGATGCCCTGGTCACACAGGCAGGACTCGGTCCAGACACCACCACAGGCAAGAGGTGAGGTGACTTTTGTTTATTGTTCAGTAGTTATTTTTTCCACTTTTCAACCATCAGTCACAGCTTCAAAAATATTTATCAAGATACCATTAGAGTTTACCCTTGGTATCAATGTTGTATACTGATTTATAGTACTGTATACATTGTAAAACCCAGGAAAACTTCAACTGTGTGTACTACCGTATATGCTGTACTTGACCCGTATTTTGCTCATGTATATTCTTATGGAAATACAGTACAGTATTTATTTATTGATTGCTTAAGAAAGCATCATATTTATAAGAAATAATTATTCATAAGCAATATTTTCCTGTACTCCATTATGTATAACAGTGTTTTGTACCAGAGTGCTGGTACATGCGGGTGTGTCAGGTGTAGGAGTTGTGGCAGTGCAGCTGGTGAGGGCATGGGGTGGGATTGTCACCACCACTGTCTCGTCCCGGGCTGCCTCCCTGGTACACATGCTCGGTGCACAGGATATCATCACTTATGACAACTCAAACTTCGACAAGGAACTCCTTCTCAGGGAAAAGTGAGTGCAGTAGGCCCTCAGTACAGTAACATGCATATTGCAATAGAGTATACACAGGACCATTAAGTAATGTAGTGTATATAGTACTGTAAATCAAAGTAAACTATAGGTACAAGTGCTGTCTTTGTGTACAGGTACGACGTCATCCTAAACACAGTGGGTGAGGTGCTGCACGACTCTTGCCTGAAACACTGTATTCCTGGTGGGACAGTTGTGACCACCACTTCGGCCCACCTTGCATCAGACTCTTATGGCTACATTTCTGGTGGATTCTACTCCCTCTACATGAGAGCACGGCTATTCTTCACAAAGGTATGCACTGAATACTTAGTGTCTTCATCATTTAGCACCATACTGTTTTGAAGCACTACCCTGAACCCTATCCCCACACTGTTCCATCAGGCACCGTGGCTCACTGGTGGAGGGTGGGGGAAACTAGACGTGAATGGCCATGTCCTGGAGGAGGTGGGTCCTCTTGTTGCCTCAGGTCAACTACAGGCTGTAGTGGACAAGGCGTACTCTGCTCAGGATGCCGAAGTAGCCTTCACACATGTAGCCAAAGGCGAACAAGTTGGCAAGACAGTGTTACGTTTTAGGTGAGTGATTTTGGTGTCTGATGTTTTCTCAAAGAGTAAAGGGATTTCACACATTTTTGGTTGTGCAATCAAAAACAACTTTTTTGTTCCTGGACTTGATACTTTTCTGTGCATTTCATGATTATTGGTCTTGATATTCACAAACCATCGACCTATGATGTTTTTACATTACTGTTTACTTTTTCAACTAATTCAGTTATACTGTAGCTTGGTGTGTCTATTAAGCTAAAGCATGTTGTTGTCCTCTTGCATGGTATGTTTTAAACTATCAATAAACCATAGTGTTGAAAGATTACATTACTTCAACCCTCATTATTGAAAGAACTAGTCCAACAATGTTTTATGAAGGATTGTATCTGGCTGATTGACCGACTGATATACTGTTCTGCTATTACTTGAAGTGCTGATATTAGTACAATAGAATGTGTATGTATTTTTTGTGTGTATGCCTGCACTTGACTTTTTTCTATCTACATGCTTAGATTAACATTCTCAAGCTTGACACTTACGATTGGAATAATAAAAATATTTATGCCATGAGAGAATGTTGAACCCCACCCTTTTTATTTAAGTACTGTACATATGAAACACCCGGGACTGAATCATTAAGCAAAAATAATGATAAATGCCTCACATGTCTGTAAAGCCTAAAGGGTGTTTTCAGTAAGGTAGTGAAATGACATTAGCAAGTTACAATATTAGTAAAATTTATCTCATTTTGTGCTGTTGTGTTGTTAATGTCAGCTTGGCTGTGTTCACCTCATGATCTTATAACTTGTATTCTTTCTGTCCTTCATTTAATGTTGGGAATACTTGTTTTGAAAGTATTTTAAAACATACAAATAGTAGCCTTATATTGAAAACTTATTTGTTAAGTTTGTATGTACATACTGTAATTTATGTCAGCATTTAAGGTTTAGTAACAAGAAATAATATTTGAAGCACAAATTCTTTTTGATTACTAAATTTTATGGTACTTAACTGATGTACAAAATGGAGCTGTACAGTCAGAAGTTTTTATTACCTGGCTCATTATTCACTTGGCATAATAAATGTGAATATAGAATGATATGAAGCTTTTCATCTTAATCCATATTTCACAGTATCTATTACATGATTGTTAGTGATTGATTCTCTGGTAGCATGTAAGGCGGCCTTCTTGCTTTTATAACACCAAGAGTTATCAAATTCTGTAATATTTTGTACAGTATCAGGTATGTCAGTGGGTTTGGTAACATGGCAGTTGTCTTCTGTTAGGATGCCAGAAATCAATTTATACTACAGTATAAGTAGTACCAGTACATACTACCGAAAAATTGGTATTGAAAGTAAAATTACATTTTTTTTTTTTTTTTTTTTTCTTTTTTTTTTTTTTTTTTTTTTTACTTTTTTTTTTTTTTTTACAGTAAAAGTTTCAGTACATTAATAACAAATGTGACTACTGGCTCCCAAAATTCTGAAGAGTCAGATATTTTTTCGTTATGTTCCAACACTAGACATACAGTGCTGCCATACAGTTTATGCCAGGTGCCGATTTCACTCATCGTGCTGCAATAAACGGTGATTAATTAGTACACTAATTAATTGTTCTTACCTTTAATACTTTGTGCACCCTCCATAACGTCTCTTCACTTCCTTCAGGCGCTTGGGTAGTGATTTGGCAAGTTTTTGTAGGGTTACAAGTGATATATTTGTCCATGACTCCCGAATTGCCGCCTCGAGCTTGGAAACGGTGCTGACGTCCTTTCCTATTAAATCCCGCGATGAGTTAAATCAGCACCCGGCATAAACTTTTCGCCAGCACTGTAGGCTTTATACCTGTTACTAAGGCCCAGATCATCACCAACCCTGTGTTTGATTAATTCTGTATCCCATCACTGTCCATGCAGGATAATGGTGCTCTATCATTGAGTGCATTACTAACTTAAAGCATTTATCTCTGTTGCAGTATTAACACTCCAGTTAGGAATCTAGGAATGGCATTTTGTAAGTATTCATTACTAGTAATGAATTTCTTTTGTAGATAATTATGTGCAGATTCATTACAGTACTGTATCAGACCGTAGAAATAATATCAAATTGTGAAAACTAACTTTCTGGTTTATTGAAGGAAATAAAAGGGTAGTGACTTGGAAGAGCACAGTAAATCTCTATGTTTTACTTCAAAGCAGATCATTTATACTGAGTTAACATGTTTCTCGACACTGTTGAGTGGAATATTACCCTCCAATTAGCCAGCTAAATCAAAGTCTCTATACTGTTGTACAGGCTAGTAAGAAAATATAAACTTTAGTGCTGTAATTTATGATGTTCATTACTATACAGCACTTGCAATTAACTGGTAATAACCTGCTTTTGCTTTGATTTCCACTAATATGGTTTCTTCCTTTAAAAACAATGTTATCACGATGATAATGTGTATGATAATTATCCAATTTCTGGCAACAACAATATAAAAAACCAAACCAAACCAAAAACATAGCCTTCTCATAGAGGTTTTGATACATAATCCTGATCATTCATGAAAGTACCTATCAAGTCATGGAGTAGCGCAAAATATTATTTGGTGACTGTTGAGTTGTAACATTTTAAATTGAAAAATGTGCGTTTCTTCACAGGGCAAGACCACTAGCGGCTCGTATGGAAGGCTCATCATAGTGTGGCTGCACCAGCTTCCTGCTCCTTGCTTTCTTCCTGGCCTTGTCCATTCCTGCTGCCTTCCCCCTTCCCACCCCACTTCCCTCTACTTTCTCTTTTCTTTCTTTTGCATTCTAGGTTTTTGTCTGCTCTTTCTACCTTCAGAACTAATTTTTCATTGGTCATATTTATTTGTCCCTTTTTCACATCTACTGTATGTTCTTCATTTCTTTTTTTCTTCCATCCACTCCATTTTCCCTTCCATCAATTACTGGGTTACTGTTTTCCCTTCCCTCCACTCCTACTCATCCTCCCTCCATTCCCTTCCCTTCACTCCACTCCCTTCTGTTGTCTGAATAGTGCTGATGTGAAGGTGGCCAGCTCAAGTCTGCCACACCAGTGCTTTACTTCAGCTGATGAAATTTCTCGGATGCCTCATCTGCAATTGTCACTGTCTGCTGAATCTGACAGGGATCTTTGGTGGAACTCAACAAGGAAAAGCGGATATCCACTTCTACACATAAAAATATCAACAGATACAAAGGTAGAAAGTTTTGCCTATTGTAATAGTGTACCAGAAACTTCATGTTACAAAGGTGTTTGGCTCCTGATTAGATTAAGGGAGCCTTGTAGCATTATCAAACCTCTTTCATCCAGATAAGATAATTATTATTTTATGCCAAATTAGGGATACTTTGCACATGAAAGTGATAGGACTGTACCTTCCTATTATATTGCAAGACATAGCAATGTACATTATTACACAAACACTAGTGCAATATAGTACAAGGCTTACACATCCTTCCAGATAATATTAATCATAGAATTGATTGAATAATACCGGTACAATGAATGTATCATAATAACAATGACATTATGCTAAGTAAAGCACGTAACTATTTTGAAATTTTATATATATTTTTATTACTGGTAACCAATACTATTATGTGATACGAGACAGGATGCCTGTGATTACTGAAAAGAGAAATACGAAAATGTGAGTTGAATTCTAATTGCACTGTTTCCTCCAATCCCATAATAATGTACTCACCTCATGTTGTAGATCTCCCTTTCTTACAAAGTTTGAATCCTGGGAGTTTTGATTTGTGAATTAGAGGAGCTATCCCATCTGCTCATTTATGGTAGTGCCTCATATAATGGAGTCAAAACTTATGGGATTCAACTTCATGGGAAGAAAACTTTTGTAACACAAGGTGGGCAGTACAGAAGTGGAGATGATCATACTAGATATTCTAATAACAGGAAAACAAGTGTTGAGAATGCTCTTTTGCATATGGGGTATGATTCAATAATTTTTATGCATATTGATCTGGATATTGTGGACTGGCTGAGGTGTAAAAATGTCAAAGATAAGTTTAGAGTAATTGAGTGGTTTTTGTGGTCAAGTACTGTATGTCTGCTCAAGTACAATACCCATAGCTTCCATAATTTGCTTCTTATATACTGTATTGTAGATCCTCATCTTAACCTCATTTACCCTGGAGATAAAACCCAGAAATTGGGACAACATGTCATGATTGTGATTGATTGCAAACAGTTATTGTGCCCTATAATGTAACAAAGACTCTGCTGAGAAATCATATAATCCATGAACACAGCTTCATAAGCCTCCATTGTAAAGCCACAAGTAATGGCTTTGTGGGGATGGACATGTTGAAGATCTTTATCCAGATCCAGTAATATTGCAGGGTTAGTGATAAAAAAAAGTTGAAAATTTACATGGTGCTCATGATAAAAAGTACAAGATATATAGTTTATACAAGGCATGTGTGACTTGATATTTTCTCTTTGAATGTGTCATTCTCCATCTACTCTGAGATTGTCTATGTAAGTGGGAGAAGCACCTGTTGCATCTGTGAGTGTTGGCATGCAGTGCTTTATACTTTGCCAATGCTATAGATTATTTGGTTCTTAGAGCTTAATTAATTTCTAATGGACAAGATCATATCTTGTGATGTGCATAATGTTTATAATTTTAATTTGTTTTAAGTGCCAATTTTTCCGAAAGAGTATTGTTACTAAGTAGGCTACATAAAAGTGCCTAATGGTGTACATAATTTGTATACAGGATAATTGATTGTTATGACCTATACTATAAAAAATAAGGAATCATATCAGTGAGTGGCTGTGAACCAAATTGAAGGTACACTAATAACTTGGATTGTGAAGAAGCCTAAGATTCCATGGTACTGTATAAAGATACCGGGTAGGTTGTCAATTGTGTTCTTCAGTTGACAGTAAAAGAACAATATTTTCATGTCCAGAGAAGGAAAAGGTACTGGTCATCCGAACTAACAGGAAGCGGACTACAAAAGTAGATATGCCTTGCGTTGTAATGTGGCAGAATTTAAGCCTGCAGTCCCAACATATTTATATCACTCAACTCTTCTGCACCAGAAAAAAAGTAGACAGTTAAGAACTTTTTAGTTGTAAATGGATAAATAATGTGCTTTTCTCTTGAGATAATTGGCACTGTAATTCTGCAGAACACATTGATATCTACAGGCAAAGCAGTAGACCAGAGGTTTTTGCTATTCTTCTTTATGACACATAATACAAAAATTAGCACCAGTGTAGCAACAGGAATATATATCATATTTTTTCCTCTTTTTCTTTTTTCTTCTTTTTGCATTAGCTAATTAATGTTGCCTTGAATGCAAGAGAGATTCTGATTTACTAACCTATAAAAAGAGTAGTGAATGTGTGTTTTAGAAGGTGCTGAATTGTGTGCACTAGTTTATAGTAAAACAATACTCCCTCCAGTGTATATCCTGAATACTATATTTTTGTAGGGCTATGGTAGTGAATCAGGAACTATACACATGCACAATGTACACTATATACATACAGGGTGACCCAGTGTAAAACATACCAAACTTTGAAAGGTTTAAAACTAATAATTTTTATAGACAGTGAACGAAAGTTTAACATTTTATAGATATGACGTACGACATTACATGGCAAGACATTGATTAATGAAGTATGAAAGAATATTGGTAGACAAAATGAAGACCTTTAAACAGGTCTATCAAAAACAAACTACTGGGTGTGTTTGTTAGAGAGGTCACCCTGTCACTCAAGTGTCAAGTTCATGTGTAATTGTTCAAAGCATTCAACATTTCTTGCCATAATTTTTTTATTAGAGAAAGTCTACGTCATTGATATGAAGGTGGAAAACAATACCTCATGTCAATCAAATAAGGAATTTTGACAATAATACTGATGCTCTTACTATCATGAAAGTGATAACATTATTGTTATTACCTCCACAAACTTTCTGTACAGCTGGATGTTGTGTATCCAGAATGAACTAGTAGTGTGTATATATACAGTATATGTAAGTATGTGAGTGCCATACAATAGGTGCTGCCATCTGGAGACATCAAAGGACCAAAGGCAAGAAAGCTCATTGTCTAGACAGGCAGATTTGTAGAACCATTTTGCAAATGACCATTGACTAACATACAATTTTTTCTTTATACAGTATAGTTGCAAAAGGTGAAATTTATACCTCCCATTGCAGTATAGGGTTGAGTCATGTACTGTGGCTTTTGGCCGAGACTATTCCCCTCAGGGTTTGCATGCAGTGATGAGACTCATACTCCCACCCATGTATATACGAGTTAACAATAGTCATCACTGCACCATATTGATACCACCCAGAGTGATCATTATCACAGTGTACAGTTTGGTATTTTTCAGCCATAAACCATTGTTCAGGTGTAAAGGTACTTGGATGTCTGCAGAAGATAATGCCTTTAATACTCACTGATAGTAATAATGACAACACTAGCCCAGTAGGCCTTGCTCAACACCACCTTTTCTCAGCTTACATTAAACATTTTTAGGAAAGCCATGAAAATTTTAGAACGTTTCCATAGCTTGTCCAGGCCAAATTTTATATTAAGGATGTCAATGCAATAGAGGGAAATAAGTTAAGCATATCTTGAATAATATTTTAAGTCTAAGGCCCGTAGTTTAAAAAAAATTAAGGGCCCTTACTGGAGCTCTATGAATCCTCCAAAATAATCAAGGCCACAGAACAGAACCCTTAAGTATTTCTAATGGGGAATCTGTTGCCTGGAGTAGTTTGGAGAATTCATAGAGCTCCAGTAAGGACCCTTACATTTTTTTAAACTACGGGCCTAAGACCTTTAAAAGCAGAGTAAGTGCCAGTGAGGTACAGTTAATAGGGATCAGTTCTATTAAGTTCCCACTAGTTGAAATATAAGTGAGAGAGATTTTCGTTCGAGGGATTTTCTAATAATGCCATAGAAAGACAATGCATTGTATATTAGTAATGTATTTTAAGATATTTATCTTGGAGTGTTTTCCTGCCATAGAGAATTTTAATTGTGTAAAGAATTGTAGCTTATATATATCTGTTGCAGTTGTATAGTGTACAGTTTTGTAATAAAATTTAAATATTCAACGTTTTTTATTAGTGTACTGTAATAAGGAATTTCCGAAGCAACTGAAACCCTCAAAAGGCTGATAATGTTGTAAATTAATTTTTCTGAAAATAGAAATAGAACCATTAGCTACATATTAATTTTACAGTACGATGTAAACATTACCTATAGATAAGAGATAGTATAATGGATAATATAATACAGTAAATTATCCCAGGATCAATATTTTTATTGTATTTTAATTGGAACATGTAAATGAAAATAAATAATATTAACTAACCAAAAAGAATAATTTCACACTATCACATTTATCACTATAAATTGTGTGGCATTAGAGTGACTGAGCCCAAGAGGTCATAACACACCATCAGAGTCTCTTGGACAGTAACATAGGCCTGGTTGGGTTGCACGGTGTATTTGTCAAGCAACAACAGCATATCAACCACTACAGTTATCACGTCTGGGTCCACTTTCCCAAGGTTCACTTTCATTGCTGCCTTAACATACAGTGGCCATGCCTTATTTAGTTGTATTTGGACGGTGGGGGCGTCATACAAGCGCACACCCGTGTTGGTGGTGGCCTTGGAGGTGCAGGCCAGGTCACAGATCTTGCACGTGAACCCCATCAGTGCTTGGCAACAAGAGGGACATCGCAGGCTTGGCTTGCTGGGCAGTTCATGGAAAAGTGGCCAGTTTGCCTGACAAGCAGCACAACCACAGCAAAAGAAATAGTGATATTGTAGACCTTCCCTTCGCGATATTCGATCATGACTGACGTACCGCTCTCCATAGCTGTCTGTCACTTCTGCTCCACGAGGAATCACACTGACGCTGTACAGAAACTTGGTGCTTCCATGTGAAGTACTGAGGGCATTTGGAACACAGGAATGGTTGATAAGACTGAGGGCAGAATACACCGACCAGCCCACTTCCCTGCCTCTTTTACGGTTTTTGCGCTCAACACTTTCCTGGCTCACCACCTCAAACTCTTTAGTGACATGGGTGTTGCACTCAAGACCGAGAATAAGACGCATCAGTTGCCCTCCCACCAGCATTACATCCTCCTCTGTCACTACAGTTGGCTGGCCATTCTCATCCTTCAAGAAAGCTGGGCAGCATTCAAACAGAACATGTGTGATGACACAAGCGACGGCAGCGATCTCCTGCAGCTGACTTTCTGTGCGTGCAGTAGCATGTCCCTGCAGGTGGTACAGGGCACGATAATCACTGCTCACCTGTAACACTGGCCGTGTGCCAACATTTTCCTGCTGTATGGAGGCCACAGTCGTGCGCAAAGCAGAGAGAGTGGTAGCCGATAGGACCCTGAGAGCAAGGGTTGGGGCAGGGTCCAGCTGCAGAGCAACAAGGGCTGACAACACTCCACACTCGGCCCCGTGGCTCCTCAATAGGCTCTGGTGCCGGCAGTGCTCACTACAGAAAACAACCTGCAAGTGGTATAAAAGAAAATTAAAAAGAAATGTAGCTAGCAAATATAAAATCCTATGCAAAAACTAGTGTTGACAGCCAGGATGCAGCACACAGCTGTCAGAATAATGACATACCGGTATCTCATACAGCCATACACTGGGAATGTTGATATCACATTAGGAGACTTGTTATTCCTGATTGCTATTTCAAAAAGTGTTAATCAGAGGGAGGATGTGTTATATGTGTGCATTATTTTTTCCATTACTTCATTAATTCGTGTAATTATTATACAATAAAAGCCCAAATAATGAAACAGATAGCTTAATGAGAAATGAGAGGGAGGAAGTATCTGAGGGACCAGTACAGGTGACCAGAGACGTCCCTTCTGGGTTCTGCATGTTGGCCACGTGGTTGCACAGGGCAGTACTCTTTTCTTTTCAACAGCTGAGGCAAAGACTGTATTTATTTGACTTACGAGTGAACATGATGGGCAGGGAAGGGGCATTGGACTGCGACGAAGGCAGTGGGAGCAGTGAGTTCTAAGAGTACCATCCAGCTTCACAGTAGCCGCCAGGGCTTCCTCCACCACCAGCACCTCGCCTGCAACAGTTCATTTAATACCACAAACTCTTGCTAGGTCCATGCAACGCAATAACTAACCTCTTAGTCAAAACCCTGCAACACCAAACACTCCTTGCACCAGAGTGACGTGACTGTCCTATTCATTACAACACCATAATACTCTTATTCAGTGTCACACTACCTTTCAATACAGTTGTCCATCAGTATCATCACACAACACCACAGTCTCTCCACTAGTCTCGCAACACTTCTTAAGTCCACCAAAATATTCAGGCACTCGACCACTATACACATTCAGTCTCCCACCAATCTTGTCACATAACTTTTCACACCGTACAATCACATAACACAGACACTTCAGTACCCACAAAAATCTTTCCTTTCCTGCCAGCCCTTCCATCACTACTTAACTCTTCACCACACATTCATCCACTCCATTTTCACCATCTCACGTTACTTCATTACCCACACTAGCCCTTCCTTCAAGTAAAAGGTATGGAGCTGAAGCTTCATTCCATATTAAAGTGCAGTTGTGTAGGCCCACTGTGAATGTTCAACCTGATCACTAACCTGGTTGGATGTCTCGCTCCGCCACCAGGTGTCTCCCGCGGATGGGTGAGTACTGGATGCCGATGGCATCACTCATGCAGGGCAGGTCATGGCCTGGGGAGGACACAGGAGGTGGCTGTGGTGGGCCCCTGTAGAAGATTTTTTCATATAACTGTGCTGTGCTCCCGGCACTCGACGCACTATCACATTTGGACTGTAACTTGGTAAGTGATGTTTTTATTACTTTCGTCTCTTTTTCATCCAACGATAAAGTGGGTAATGAATTTATAGTGTCTTCTAAAACAGTCCTAGCCTCTTGTGCTCTACCCAAGGCATGAAGACACTTGGCTTGCCGCTCATGAAGCTTATGTATCTTGGTTCTTGGGTAGCCGAAGGTGAGGGCTCGCTCGACATCCGCCAAGGCTGCCTCAAACTGTCCCATCTCGTACAATACGGCAGAGCGGTTGGCCATGCCCAGGGCCAGACCCTCATGTACAGGGGCGGGAGGTTCGGTTGAGTCCAGCTCTGGGTGAGGTGCCGTCAGAACAGCATAGTTATACGCCAACAGCGATTGTTCCAACTTCCTCTCACGGTACAGACGATTGCCCTCGTTTCGAAACTTCTCAGATTCGATGGCCCCTTTCCTGCTAATGCCGGGGTTGCCTGAGGGCGGCACCAGGACCTGCTGTGTCTCCTGCCGCGACCACAAGTACCGGAACATACTATCAAGGGTGGCATCTGGCCCGAACTGTGCCGTCACCTCGTTGGTCAGCCACGACTCCTGCAGCTGACCTCGGAACTTACTGTACAGCTCCTTGAACAACACCATCTTGGCAATGTCACTGTCGTCTTGTAATTAATGAGTCAGGCAATGTCCTTGGCTATATTGCATTACCACGTTGACGTCATCACCACTGTATCAACTGCAGAAACAATACAGTTAATGAAAAACCATCACGTACTCTATAAATATATGGCAGAATAAGTTCATATCGATCACCTACATCATCTAACCTAACCATACACTGGTAGATGGGAGGGGGGAAATGGGTGACGGGTGGATGGGAGGGGGGAAATGGGTGACGGGTGGATGGGAGGGGGGAAATGGGTGACGGGTGGATGGGAGGGGGGAAATGGGTGACGGGTGGATGGGAGGGGGGAAATGGGTGACGGGTGGATGGGAGGGGGGAAATGGGTGACGGGTGGATGGGAGGGGGGAAATGGGTGACGGGTGGATGGGAGGGGGGAAATGGGTGACGGGTGGATGGGAGGGGGGAAATGGGCGACAGGTGGATCGGAGGGGGGAGATGGGTGACAGGTGAGGGTGGTAGAGGATGACAGGGAAGCAGCAGACCTTTAGCAACCCTACACCACTGCTAAAATTATGTGTTCTCTCCCACCTACCATCCCTTTGGCCTCTCCTCCTCCTCTCTCGTCTCACTTCTTTCCCTCCCCTCCTCTTCCCTTTGCTATCCCCTTCCCTTTATCTTTCTTCCTCTCCTCACCTTGTTCCCCCTCCTTTCTCTCTTCCCTCCCAGTTCCCATCTTATGCCTTCCTTTCCCCTTCATTAATGAGAGTTGTAGCCATCTCTTCTGCCTCACTATAAACCTCTAGATTCATCCACTCACAAGATTCACTGATATGTCAACTAGTTTTTGTTCATTCGTGACACTACTAATCTCGGCACTCACCATTAAATATGACAAATAGCAGAACTTTTTAATCATGACAAGTGGCACAATTTTTTGCAATAACTGTACTATATAGGGAAGGAATTTAATTAATAAGCGATCTAAAATAAATAAATGGTAGTCTAAAAAATGACCTGGGTGGAGTCGATGTTGTAGTACTCCCATGCATGTTCGGGAAATGCATACGTATTTTTCATTATATGTTGTGCTTCCTATCAAATTCCCTCCCACACATCAGGCATCAGCTGCATGTGGATAAAAGACAATTGCAATTAGTAACGACACAATCACATCGTATTTGCGTCGTAGCTGCACACTTGTCTAAAATAAACATTGCGACTCGGGGCGGAAGAAATGTCGCTTCACTCCGACTACTTAAAAGAGTTCGGAGTGTAAATATTAGTCTTGTCTACGATCGTCAATACACACACACACACACACCATGAAAGCAGCTCCGTAAAAAGTCTGTTCGCTCAACAAGGAAAGCGTTCGAAGTTGGCTTGGCTCCCATTTGCACAGCTGAGATGTTGTGCCGCCCGCAATTATTTTCATGTGGAGTATTTATGGGACGAGAGGTGCTTGTTTCTCAGGAGGTGCACTGGTGTATTTTGGTGAGGAGGAGACACAAACACCTCCCCCTCCAGCTCCTCCTCCTCCTCCTCCATTATGGGAATAGGAGACAGACACACACATACCCCTACTCCTCCTCCTCCTCCTCCTCCTCCACTATTATGGGAAGAGGAGACACACAAACACACACCTACCCCTCAAACTCCCCCTCCACCACCATTATACGTCACTTTTCTTCTCTGACCTGTCTGTAGCAAAATGATCAACGAATACTTATTATGAATGGATTCAATAGCGAATGAGGCATACAGCCAAGCCAATCAAACAACCTCACCTAACCTAATCTGACCCGGGATAACTTTATGACATTGAGGGCTTGGGTAAGTCTATACAAGCCTATTAAATAAGTTGTCTCATGTCCCGTCACCAGTCCTACAATCCCTAAAACTAGTCGTAATTACCATGAAGTGAAGGGGGTCTTACATATGATTCTATTAGACATGAGATTACAACATATGAATAAAAAATAATATAATGATCCAGCAAATCGGATATGTA
The DNA here is from genome assembly GCA_033782935.1 of Petrolisthes cinctipes. Classification (NCBI taxonomy): domain Eukaryota; kingdom Metazoa; phylum Arthropoda; class Malacostraca; order Decapoda; family Porcellanidae; genus Petrolisthes; species Petrolisthes cinctipes. The sequence continues at coordinate 36,247 of JAWQEG010004273.1, forward strand.
AACAAGGAAGATTTCACTTGTTGCTGAAACTTTAATAGTCATTCACTTGTTTGTTTGTTTGTTGTGGTCATTGATCGTTTGCCAAGACTTGTTCCTCGTCGTTTTCGTGTCGTGTTCTTAGTTAAGGGGCGAACCTCTTTTGGGTAAATTGGAGGGCTACCGATTCCTCCAAACTATACCGACTAACAAATCACCTCAGTGTTATCAATTGGGGATTTGTTTCGTGTTATAGTTTGGAGGATTCAGTAACCCACCAATTTACCGTCAAGAGTTTACCCCCATTTAAGGACCCTGTGATCGTGTATAAAAATTGGAGGCTCCTGATTTGGCCACGAAACATGCTCCTTCTATATAGTTGGTGTTTCGTAGCAACATTTGAAGGACTCGATTACCTCCAATATTTTTACTACATCACATGGGTCCTTAACTGGCCAATAATGAGGTTTGTTGACACCTTCACTTATCGCTCGGTTATTATGTATATCGATTTCAAACCACAGGAAATTGGAAAACTACATACTGTACAGGTGTTGTTGGTTGTTGTTGTTGTTGTTGAAGTTCCTCAAGCTGTCGGTTTTGTTGGTTGTTGTTGTTGTTGTTGTTGTTGTTGTTGGCAATCACACTCACTCGTTGACGATTTCTCGGAAAGTTTCAACACTTCTTTTCCACTGTTTCTATTTCGTTTTGTTCACTCGCTGGGAAGGGATGAAGGAGCCGCAGAACGTAAGAGTCTTCAATTTGAGCTCTTTGCTGAATTGTTTATTTATTTTTATTTTTTTATTTTTTTTTCTTTCGTGACCCGCGCACTGACAACAATAATAATTTTCGTTAAGGGGGTATCATGATGTGGGAGGGTCAGCAGCCATAGATTGCTCAAAAACAAAACATAAATATAAATATACTGATGACTGCATGGGAACAGAGGCAATTACTATGAATACCTCAAAACAGTGTCACAACCCACGTAAAAATATAAATAAATAAATCATCAAAATACTGAAGTAATCGACCTTAACGGGGACATATAAATTAAAGGATATAATAGTGACCTCCCAAATAAATGAACGGATATAATAGTGACCTCCCAAATAAATGAAAGGATATAATAGTGACCTCTCAAATAAATGAAAGGATATAATAGTGACCTCTCAAATAAATGAAAGGATATAATAGTGACCTCTCAAATAAATGAAAGGATATAATAGTGACCTCTCAAATAAATGCAATTAACTTAATCCTCGTAACCTACAGTGTATCCTCACTAATTCGGACGACTGCGCCGGATATCAATTACCCTTCCTGCGGTGGTGGCTGTAGGAGGAAGAGAAAGAGTCACCACCTGTGTTCACCTTCTACTGCTCCTTCTGCTGCGTCCGTCACCTGCCACCACCTGGACGGGAAGGAAGGGGGCCGGGACGGGACGGGACGGGAGAGGTGACCATGCAGACAAACAAACCTCTCTTTTCTTCTCCCTCCCTCCCTACCTCTTGCTCCTTTCGTTGGGTTTACAAGCAAGAGTCAGCAGTAGTCAGTCCCCTCAGTCCACACGCACAATCACACACACACACACACGTCGACAGTAGTAGCAGTAGTATAAAGACCCGTGTGGTAGTATTGGTTGTGGTGGGAGGTGGTGTTGGCTGCCACTCTCCCACACCTCTCTCTCTCCCTCCCTCATGACCCCCTCACGTCTCCCTCTCTCCTTCGTGTGACCCCCACCCCCCCACATCACCCTCCTTTCTCTCTCTCTCTCTCTCTCTCTCTCTCTCTCTCTCTCCTCTCTCTCTCTCTCTCTCTCTCTCTCTCTCTCTCTCTCTCTCTCTCTCTCTCTCTCTCTCTCTCATCTGTCCTTTAATTTCCTTCCTCTCCTTTACCCACATCATTCTGTCTTTCTTTATCCCTCTGTTTGGTCTCGTTATGTACAATAATTTCCCCATTATATTTTCCTCTGCCTCTTTCTTTCTTTTCCCTTTCCTTCTTTTCTCTTGTCATCGCTTTTTCCTCAAGCACTTCTTCGCTCTCTGCTCTTTCTTCTCTCTTTTACCTTCATCCCCCCCCTCTCCCATAGTTCCTTCCTCTTCCTCCTTATATACCTAAATGCACCTCTCCCTCTTTCCACCCCCACTCTATCAACTGTCCCTCGTTTCCTTTATTTCCCTCCTTTATTATTATCCTTCCTCTCTGTCTCCCCCTTCCCTTTTGGTACAGCCGGCCTCAGGAACTCGTACACAGAGCATTGGTTAAAGGAGGTTTGTTATTTTGCATATACTGTAGGCCTTATTAACCAGAAAACATCACTAGAAAAGTTTGGTGTTAGGAAAAAGTTAATGTACGAAATTTTCTAGTTGTTACGAAGCCTTAATTGTTGTCACAGTGGTGTATACGAATTCCTGAGGTCGACTGTACACATACATACATACATACAAGGTGTTTCTGGCCTGGCCTAACCTAACCTTCTTTCTTCCTTCCTCCTTCCCAGACTTTGCTCACATGTTTCCCTCTTCATTTCCACTACCATCCCTCCTCCCATGTCTCATTTATTTCTCCCTATCTTT
>JAWQEG010004274.1:0-5000 GCA_033782935.1 Petrolisthes cinctipes
ACACACACACACACCGTTAGTAGCACAACACACACACACACACACACACACCACACACAAAGGAGAGTACAGTAGAGAAAACAAACCACACACACACGCACAAACACACACACACAAAGAAAGAAGAAAGAAAGTAGTAGAGATTGAAACACACACACACACAAACAAAACATATACACACACACACAAACAAAACACACACACACACAAACACACACACACAAACAAAGAAGAAAGAGAGAAAACAAACACACCGAGTGAATCCATTTTGTAAACATACATTGGCAACACTGCTTTTGTTTTGTTGTTGTTGTTATTGTTGTTGTTGTTATATATGTCCACTATACTTGTCACGCTATCTTGGCTGGGTTAGAGAGAGAGAGAGAGAGAGAGAGAGAGAGAGAGAGAGAGAGAGAGAGAGAGAGATGGGTTATTGTGGATGAGAGATAGAGAGAGAGAGAGAGAGATGGGTCATGGTGGGATGAGTAGAGAGAGAGAGAGAGATAGATAGATGGTGTTGGTGGTGGTGTTGGGGTATGAGAGAGAGAGAGAATGAGAGAGAAGAGAGGGTTGTGGTGGGTTATGGTGGATGGGAGAGGGAGAGAGAGAGAGAGAGTGTGAGAGAGAGGGTGGTGGTTGTGGTGGGATGAGAGAGAGAGAGAGAGAATTGATGTCAGGAGAGAGAGAGAGAGAGATGGATAAATGGTATTGATGTCGGGTGATGAGTAGAGAGAGAGGAGAGAGAGAGAGAGAGAGGTGTGTGGGGTTGATGGTGGATGAATAAATGGGGCTGAATGGATGTGAGGGATGGAGAGGTGAGAGAGAGAGGAGAGAGGAATGGGTGAAATGATGTCAGGAGAGAAGAGAGAGAGGAGAGAGATGAGATGATGTCAGGAGGAGGGAGAGAGGATGATGAAGTAGGAGGAGGAGAGAGAGAGAAGAGAGAGGGAGAGAGAGAGAGAGTGAAGAGAGAGAGAGAGAGAGAGAGAGAGTTACAAGGAAAAGAAGTACCCTAGGGGACCTTACGATCCATACAAAGAGGGTACCTGTGGGTTTAGTTTGCGCAAGTAGGCGACCGTCCTCGAATGTGTCATGTGAAACCATCAAGGAACACTCGCACAACGGCTTAAACACCTAGACGGTGGTTTAAGGCTTTGTCTAATCTGGACTTGAACTGATCCACAGAGTTGCTGTTGACTACATCAGCAGGAAGCGCGTTCCAAGTACCGCAGATGCTGTATGTAAAGAACTTACCACACAGATCACGGTTGTATCGCTTCAGTTCAAGTTTGTAGCCATGATTCCTGGTTGTGCCCTCACTGAGTTGGAAAATGTCCCTGTAGTCTACATTGTCAAAGCCTCGTAGTATTTTAAACACTTCGATAAGCTGACCACGCAGTCTCCGGGTTTCCAAAGAGAACAGGTCGAGTTCTACCAACCGATCTTTATAGCTCTTGTGTCTAAGAGAGGGTATAAGTTTGGTTGCCCTGGCTTGCACTCGTTCCAATCTCGCGATATCCTTTCGGTAAGAAGGACTCCAAAACTGGACTGCATACTCCAGGTGTGGTCGGACAAGGGAATTGTACAGACAAAGTACTATCTCCTTGTTCCGGTATCCAAACTGTCGCTTTATGTACCCTAACATCCTTTGGGCTTTCTTCTCAGCCTCAATACACTGCTTTGAGAACTTGAGGTCGCTGGTGATAGTTACACCCAAGTCTTTCTCAGTATCAGTGCTTACGAGAGCAATGCCCTTAAGGTTATACTCTGTTCGGGGGTTTCTGTGGCCTATATGCATAACTTTGCATTTGTTCACGTTAAATGGCATTTGCCACGTGTCAGACCACTCCCCGATCTTCCTAAGATCTTCTTGTAAGCGGGTAGTATTTCCTTCTTTCGCGACATTCATACCAAGCTTAGTATCATCGGCGAATTTGGAAATCTTGGCAACCATGTCACCATCCACGTCATTAACATAGATGATAAACAGTAGTGGTCCCAGAACAGAACCTTGGGGAACACCGCTAGTAACGGGCACCCACTCTGAAGCCTGTCCATTCACTACCACCCGCTGCCGTCTGTCACTTAGCCAGTTCTCTATCCAATTTGCCACATTTCCGTCTATGCCCAGTGCACGCACTTTCCGAAGGAGGCGGCGGTGGGGTACCATATCAAAGGCTTTCTGAAAGTCTAAGTAGACAACATCGACCGCTTTATCCCGATCATGCTCACTGAAAACAAAATGGAAGAATTCCACCAGATTTGTGAGGCATGACCGGTGCTGCCGGAACCCATGCTGGGAACCCCTCAGTAGCAAATTTGATTCTAAGTGTGCTGTTATTTTGTCCACCATGATGCTCTCCATGAGTTTACAGACTATCGAGGGGTTTACAGAGAGAGAGAGAGAGAGAGAGAGAGAGAGAATATATATATAAATAGAGAAACAGAAATAGATAGAAAGAATATTATGAATTGAAATAAATGGATAGGAAGAAATGAATGAATGAATGAATAATATGTTTAGTGGAATAATTAATTAATGAATGTATAAAATAATAGAAATGAATAAGTTAGTAAATAAATGAATGAATAAATAAATAGAAGTATAGATGAATGAATGAATAGATAATATAGATATACATACATACACATATACACATATATACATACACACACACACACACACACACGACGGGTGAATGTGTGTGTGTGTGAGAATGTGTATGCATGTGTGTGTGTGTGTGTGTGAATGTGTGTGTATAGGTGTGAATGTGTATGTGTATAGGTATGAATGTGTGTGTGTATATATGTGAATGTATGTGTGTATGTGTGTGTGTGTGTATAGGTGTGTGTGTGTGAATGTGTGTGTGTGTGTATGTGTATGTGTATGTGTGTGAATGTGTGTGTGTGTGTGTGTGTGTTTCGTGGCAATATTTGAAGGACTCATTTACCTCCAATTTTCTCACTACATTATAGGGTCAATTAATTAAAGAGTGGTAGGTGGGTAGGAAGGTGGTAGGTGGGTAGGAAAGTGGTAGGTGGAAGGTGGAAGGTGGGTAGGAAGGTGGTAGGTGGGTAGGAAAGTGGTAGGTGGGTAGGTGGAAGGTGGGTAGGAAGGTGGTAGGTGGGTAGGAAGGTGGTAGGTAGGAAGGTGGTAGGTGGGTAGGAAGGTGTAGGTGGTAGGAAGGTGATAGGTGGTAGGAAGGTGATAGGTGGTAGGAAAGTGGTAGGTGGTAGGAAAGTGGTAGATGGAAGGTGGAAAGTGGTAGGTGGAAGCTGATAGGAAAATGATAGTGGTAAGTGGTAGGAAGCTGATAGATAAGTGGTAGGTGGTAAGAAAGTGGTATAAGAAGCTGATAGATAAGTGGTAGGTGGTAGTAAGTGGTAGGAAGCTGATAGATAAGTGGTAGGTGGTGGTAGGTGGAGGTGAGATCAGTTCATGGTGGTTGATGTGGAAGCTAAATGGTACCGTGACATTGATAGAGAAAGTGTGTGTGTGTGTGTGTTTTTGTTTGTGTGTGTTATTGTATTTGTGTGTGTGTGTTATTGTATTTGTGTGTGTGTGTGTGTTATTGTAATTCTGTGTGTGTGTTTTTGTATGTGTGTGTGTATGTGTGTTATTTTATTTGTTTGTGTGTGTTATTGTATATGTGTGTGTGTGTGTGTATGTTTTTGTATTTGTGTGTGTGTGTTATTGTATGTGTGTGTGTGTGTATGTTTTAATTTTTTGTTTTTGTATTTGTGTGTGTGTGTTATTGTGTGTGTGTGTGTGTGTGTTATTGTATGTATTTGTATTAGTAACATTTAAGCTGACTTATTTCCTGTCATAGTCCCGAGAGAGAGAGAGAGAGAGAGAGAGAGAGAGAGAGAGAGAGAGAGAGAGAGAGAGATGATAAATATAAGATTGATTATTTAAGGATTTATTTTTTGAGATCCTTGATAATTATACTGACACTGTTTTATTTTTTTCAGGAGTTGCAAGAGGAGGTGACGTCCCTTCTGGAGTTCCGTGAGAATGTCCTCGCTGCCCTGCCCCACCTACACTCCCGTCCCAACCCCTCATCCCTCACCAACACCAATACTATCAACAACACCAACACACCCACCATCATATCCTCCGCTAATACCCCCACCACCACCACCACCTCCTCAACTATCCCCCATGATCCTCCTATCGCACGCCCCGCCGCCCCCCGCTGCTCACCCACCAAGGTACACCCCCACCAGGTGACCGAGGGTGGGGGTGGGGGCGGGGGCGTGGGGGCAGGTGGGCCGGGGCGGGAGAGGGTCGGCGGCGGGGGTAGCGGTGGTGGTGGCAGCAATAAGAGTCTGAGTGAAACACATAATTCAGCCGTGGCAGATTCTGGGTTCAGTACTGACAAGGCTGGAGGCAGTATGGGTAAAAGTTCTTCATCATCAGCAGCTGAACACTTGTCATCCGGAGGTGAAGATACTCGTTGGACATCTGTAGAACCTGACCTTCCACTGGGGTCAGCTGAGGACGAACTGTGGCAACTGTTGGACGTTATACAGAGGAAAGGAACACGTCTTCGTCACGACCTGGACCGTGCCGAGAGACTAGAACGAGAGAGATTAGTCCACCCAGCACCACCGACTACCCCCAGCCCTGCCTCAGACCCCCTGGTACATCACATGTCCCAACCACACCCAGGGTATAGAGATGCTTGGCCACACTCCCTACCTGGACCACTAGGACACCACTACCCATCACGTACCCACCTACTGCCACCCCCACCGCCCCCACCACCTCCCATGGGTGTTGCGTTAGAGGCGGAGGCGTGGGCGGCGGTGGAAAGACTACGCCAAGACCGACAATATCTGGCCGGCCGGGTGAGTTGGGCCGAAGCCGAGGCAGCGGCATCACACCAACGACTACTGGACCTACACACACAACTAGTGGCACTCGCTGGTGACAAGAGAAGATTAGAAGATCAAGTGAGAGCCCTATGTCTACACACCACTACCACTACTACCACCCA
>JAWQEG010004274.1:10000-62500 GCA_033782935.1 Petrolisthes cinctipes
CACACACACACACACACACACACACACACACACACACCCATCTCGCCATCCATCCATTCCTTCACTGCATTGCACGAACAGAAAATTAAAGAGTGTGTTTTCCACATTTTTAATTCGAGTGTGTTAGTAGTAGTGGTGGGGAGAGTGTGTGTCAAAAGCCTTATCAATGCACTCCCTCCACTCTCACCTCCTGCGTGGTGTGTCACTCACTCTCTCACTCTCTCTCGCTATTGGGATATATGTAGTCTCTCTCTCACTCTCACGAAGGGAAATTAGTAGTCTCTCTCTCACTCTCACGAAGGGAAATTAGTAGTCTCTCTCTCACTCTCACGAAGGGAAATTTGTAGTCTCTCTCACTCTCACTCGTGGGAAATATGTAGTCACTCTCTCACTCACTCAGTCTTGGCAAATGTGTAGTCTCTCTCTCACTTTCACTCGTGGGAAATATGTAGTCTCTCTCAGGAAATATATTATCTCTCTCTCTCTCTCTCTCTCTCTGTCATGCAAAATATTTAGTCTCTCCCTCTCTCTTTCTCACTCTCTCATTGGGAAATATATCTCGGGTAGTTTAATTTACAACGAATACATTTTATTTAGATGGACTAGAAACTACAGTATTAAATTAAAGATAAAATTATAGTATAGTATTAAAGATAAAATTCTAAGGTACGCATCTGTGGAGGTGACGAGTGGAGTGTGTAGTGGTGGTGATAGTGGTGGTGGTAGTGGTAGTAGTGGTAGTGGTGGTAGTGGTGGTGGTTGGGTTGACACTTTAGTAACTTCAACAAACTTGAATGAAATAAATGAGGTGGTTTGGTTTTTGGCCCACACGACAACACCAAGCTAAAATTAACGTTTGTATGTATGTATGCAAGGATATCGGTGGTGTTGGTGATAGTGTTGGTGTTGGCGATGGTGTGGTAACCGATACGACGATGACGACAACACCATGTCAACACCAACACCACCACCATTATTCTTGCATACGAACCAAAGAAATTTAAAGGGATAAATTTTTTTTGTGTTGGTAAATCTGAAACAACATCTGAATCCTCTAAACAATTCCAAGCGATAACAGAACAAACACCATTATTTTTGTTTATCTTCTGGTCCTGTTTTTTTCCTGGCATACTTTGGAGGAATCAAGGCACTCCAATGTAACAAAAGTGAATTACCACCTTAATTAATTATGAGACCAGAAAATTGGAGGTTAGCGGCGAGTCATTCAAATATTGCCACGAAACACACACACACACACACACACACACACACACACACACACACACACACACACACACACACACACACACACACACACACACACACACATACATACACACACACCTATATTAATTAAAGGAGTTTTTTTGTTTCATGGCATAGTTAGGAGGAATCAGAAACCAACAATTAAGTCTTCTACAAAATCAGAGTTATTAATGAGTGGTATAATTGTTATTGTTGTTATTGTTTGTTGTTATTGTGTCGGCTGCTTCAACAATCCACCTCACGTCACCAAAATCAATTTCTATTTACGTGTACAGTATTTATTTTATATTTTTTTCCTTCTATTCATTCTTGTGTTATTTTTCCAGTGTGTTTTCATTTTTTTTTAAATGCTTTATATATATTTATTTACGGTATATATTAAGTACGCGTTTAAGTTTCTATTTACATCTACAGTATTTATTTTATATTTTTCTGACTATTCATTCTTATGTTATATTTCCCGTGTGTGTGTTCAGTAAGTTATTTTTCCAATGTGTGTGTATGTATATTCAGTGTGTTAAAAATAGTTTACACACATGGTATACATATCAGTTTCAATTTACGTATATTTCCAGACCTTATTTTTTTTCTCGACTCGTTCTTTATAATTTTTCCAATTCACGTATATTTTAATTCCTTTTTTTTTTATTCTCGACTCATTCTGCGTTAAGTTCACGTATATTTTCAGTAATTTTTGTTTTTTTCTCGACGTTTTCTTTATAATTTTTCCAATTCACGTATATTTGCAGTCCTTATATTTTTTTTTCTCAACTCATTTTGTGTTAAATTCACGTATATTTTCATTCCTTATTTTTTTTCTTGACGTATATTTTCAGTCCTTATTTTTTTTTTTCCCTCGACTCAATCTTTATTATTTTTCCAGTTTGTGTTGATGAAAAAAATATTAGTGAAATACTTTATATATATATATGTAGATAATTAATTAATTGTCTGTCAGGTATTGTTAATTGATTGGTTTGTTTACAGAGATGCGTAGACAAAAAAGTGTATTATTAAGGTGGTAATTCTTTTTTGTTTGTTACATTGGAGTGCCTTGATTCCTCCAAAGTATTGCCAGCTAGGAAACAGGACCAGATGAACTAAAATAATGGTGTTTGTTCTGTTGTTGCTTGGAATAGTTTGGAGGATTCAATTGCTCCAGATGAACAAAAATAATGGTGTTTGTTGTTGATTGGAATAGTTTGGAGGATTCAGTTGCTCCAGATTTACCAAAAATAATGGTGTTTGTTCTGTTGTTGCTTGGAATAGTTTGGAGGATTCAGTTGCTCCAGATTTACCAACACTGAACTTAATAATAATAATAATAATAATACCGGCGGAAATATGAAGATGAAAACAAAATATTTATATAATACAATATGCTGGTTTTTTTTTTTTTTTTTTTTTTTTTTTTTTTATCCACTTTCATTTTATATTTTTTCTATATTATAATTATACGATATCTAATTTTTTTTTTTACGCCCTTTTGAAAATGTGTGTCTATATATATATTATTCTTGCAGGTAATATTGGTGTAAGTTTTAATGGGAGAAATATCTTGTTGGTTAATTAATATGAGGACTGCTACTACACACACACACACACACACACTCACACACACACACACACACACACACACACACACTCACACACCCCTTCACACACACACACACACACACACACCCCTTCACACACACACACACACACACACACACACACACACACACACACACACACACACACACACACACACACACACACACCACTATGACATCGACAACGGCACAATTTTTCTTGCATACAAACGACAGGACTAAAATTTTTCTCTCATTTACACAATTTTTTTTTTTCCAGTGTTTAAAATTATATATATAGGTTATGGTATGGTATGGTATGGTGTGGTATGGGTATGATGGGTATGGTGTGGTGTGGTTATGGGTATGGTATGGTTAGGTATGGTATATTATTATGGTTATGTTAAGGTACAGTATGGTTATTGTAAAGTATGGTATATTTTGGTTATGTATGGTATTATTATTATGGTATTATGGTATATTTTGGTTATTATGGTATTATTATTATTATGGTATTATTGGTATAGTAAAGTATGGTATATTTTGGTTATTATGGTATTATTATTATTATGGTATTATTGGTATAGTAATGTATGGTATATTTTGGTTATTATGGTATATTATGGTATTATGGTATATTTTGGTTATTATGGTTGTGGTTATGGTTATAGAATGGCATCCCCACCTTTATCTTTTATACAGGGTTGTGGTATGGTAGTCTGCCCTCCTCCTCCTCCTACCTCCTCCACCTCCTCTTCCTCTTCTTCCTCCTCCACCTCTTCCACTTCCTCCTCCTCCTCTTCCACCTCGGCCTGTACTGTAGCTGAACGTCGGAGTATGCAGTCGTCGGGTTTACTAAGGTTGGTCAATGCCTGCCTAATTATAATACACACCTTGGCCTAATTATATACACACTATTCTTGTATATTCTTTACTGTACATCTCTCTTACTTTTGTTTATATTTGCATATGTCGTTCTTTTGTTTATATATGTACTGTACAGTTGCCAAAAGAAGAATTGCGACAAATGTTGATGGAACTTTAAGCATAGTAATATCCACAACTATTTGTATGTATAACAGAAGGAAATATACATAATTATCCTTCTGTAATACATACTTATAATCCCTACAAACAACTATAGACAATAATAATATTTAATGTTCTATCAATAGTTGTCGCAATTCTTTTTTTGGCAACTGTACGTCTCTCTCTCCATTTAATTTCAACTTGTATATGCCACTTCTGTCTCTCTCCTTTATTGTGAAGAAGAATATCGGTGGTGTGATACAATGATGCTTTAAAATGCAGCCACACTTGCCTTACACTTTGTCTGAACTCACTAATGCATGATGAAAACACACACACACACACATGGTAGTAATAATAACATGTCACACACAACACTGGGACAAAGTTTTGGGTACTGTTTCAAAAATGTGAGTAATAGAGGTGTTATAATGAGGTGGTCTACACATACAGTCGTGGTCAATAATAATCATCCACATATGGGTAACTTTAACAATTTGCTGTCTAATGTTTTCATGTTCACATATAATGTTATTATTTTAAGTAGTTTGTAGCTGCTTGTATTAAATTAAACGATGGTACTTAACCTATTTATTGGAAAGTTTATCTGCTGAGGAACACAGGGAAGCTGTCAAAATCTTACGTGAGTTACCCCTATATGGATGATTATATTTGACACCGACTGTACCTCATACACTACCCAGTACCTTGGTGATGAGGGAAGACCTTCTACTTGCCGGTGCAGTAGAGACCAAAGCAATGGCAATTTTGAGTTTGTCCGTCACTTAGACCAAAGTGAAGAAAGGCACAATATCATCAACGATTTGACATGACCCTAACAAAGGTGTTGACATGACCTTTAGACACAGTTTGAAGCCATTGTACAGTTGGACACATGAATGGGTGGTACAGTCCAGGTGAAAGATACTTGTCCCATTTGAGTAACCAGTGTCTATTATCAGGTACTTGCTTTTTATTACCATCCTTAATACTGACTTCTGCCCCTCCTAATTACCAACCCAACCTAACTTAACCCAACCCACCTAACCTAACCCAATCCAACACACCTAACCTAACCAGTGTCTATTATCAGGTAGTTGCTTTTTATTACCATCCTTAATACTGACTTCTGCCCCTCCTAATTACCAACCTAACCTAACTTAACCCAATCCAACCCACCTAACCTAACCTAACCTAACCAGTGTCTATTATGAGGTAGTTGCTTTTTATTACCATCCTCAATACTGACTTCTGCCCCTCCTAATTACCAACCCAATCTAACCTAACCTAACCAGTGTCTATTATGAGGTAGTTGCTTTTTATTACCATCCTCAATACTGACTTCTGCCCCTGATGTCTCCTATTTGGCACTAATAAGGAACTTGATATTGGCAGAAATTGACCATCTTTCACTTGGGCTGTACCACCCATTCATGTGTCCAACTGTACCAGTACCACACCACCGTCAACACCACCACCAATGTTCTTGCATACAAACATTAATGTGATGGAAATGCAATGATTCCCTTTCCTGCAACTTTTATGTCATGCAGTTTTCAGTCTCTCTCTCTCTCTCTCTCTATTTCTTGTAAAAAAGCACCACTCCTCTATCTTTAATTACTGTAATGTGTTGTGTAGGATTCAGTGTTTGTCTGTTTCTCACACACCACTCATTCTAGACTGAAACTTTGTGACATGGTGTTAGTACTCTGTTTGACACTCACTCTTCATACTCCACTACTGTTGTGTGAACTGTAAACACACTTATGTTGTATAGTTATATATGTATGTATGTATGATGAACTCTGTATGTACACTGCAACACACACACAGATGCATGTACTGTATGATTAATTCTGTATACACACACACACACACACACAGATGCATGTACTGTATGATAAACTCTGTATACACACACACACACAGATGCATGTACTGTATGATTAATTCTGTATACATACTGCACCACACACACACACAAAGACCAAACTGTCCACACAATTGAGCCGTGCCTGTGTGGGCAAACATTGCTTTCAAAACCAGTTCCAATTATTATTATTATTATTAATTAAATAAACCGGAGACACAAAACTGGGAGAAAATGGTAAGTGTGTGGTGCTATTTCATCTGGTAACACTGATAAGGAATTGAGAGATATAAGCAGCGGACATAACTTTGGTCCCAGAATGCACTCACAAGCACAAATAATTAGGAATGCAGTCCCCTCCCTCCCTACTGCTGCTCAATATGCTTACAAACCAATACCAACCACTGTGGAACCCTTTGTGTTTTCAACCCTTGGAAAATAATGAAGCCTTACAAGTGTGGTTGGTTGGGAAGCTAACAAACCAATACCACTGTAGAATCAACCCTTGGAAAATAATGAAGCCTTACAAGTGTGGTTGGTTGGGAAGCTAACAAACCAATACCACTGTGGAATCAACCCTTAGAAAATAATGAAGCCTTACAAGTGTGGTTGGTTGGGAAGCTAACAAACCAATACCACATATGTTTTCCCAGGCTTGTGTTATTCATTACCGTAAAGACTATAAAATTATATAAGTGATTTATTTGGGGCTGTGTTAAAATAATGAAAAAGTGTTAAATAATAATTATGTTTATAGTATTTTATTAAGAGCTTACTGTGGTTGTGGTGGTTGTGAATGTGGGTGGTAGTTGTAATTGTGGTGGTTGGTTGGTGGTGGTGATTGTGGTGGTGAGTTGGTTGGTTGGTGGTGATTGTGGTAGTTGTAATTGTGGTGGTTGGTTGGTGGTGGTGATTGTGGTGGTGAGTTGGTTGGTTGGTGGTGGTGATTGTGGTGGTTGGTTGGTGGTGATTGTGGTTGTGGTGGTTGTGAATGTGGGTGGTAGTTGTAATTGTGGTGGTTGTGAATGTGGGTGGTAGTTGTAATTGTGGTGGTTGTGGTGGTTGTGAATGTGGGTGGTAGTTGTAATTGTGGTGATTGTGGTAGTAGTTGGTGGTGATTGTGGTAGTTGTAATTGTGGTGGTTGGTTGGTGGTGGTGATTGTGGTGGTGAGTTGGTTGGTTGGTGGTGATTGTGGTAGTAGTTGGTGGTGATTGTGGTAGTTGGTGGTGATTGTGGTAGTTGTAATTGTGGTGGTAGTTGTAATGTGTGGTGATTGTGGTAGTAGTTGGTGGTGATTGTGGTAGTTGTAATTGTGGTGGTTGGTTGGTGGTGATTGTGGTAGTTGTAATTGTGGTGGTTGGTTAGTTGGTGGTGAGGGAGTAGGGGGACAGGTTTGGGGGGTGAGGGAGTAGGGAGACAGGCTTGGGGGGGGGTTTGGGGGTGCTGGAGAAGGGGGACAGGCTTGGGGGAGGTGGTTTGGGGGGTGTGGGAGTAGGGGACATGCTTGGGGGGGGGGGGTTTGGGGGGTGCGGGAGTAGGGGACAGGCTTGGGGGGTGCGGGAATCGGGGAACAGGCTTGGGGTGGGTAGAAAGCCTGTCCCCTATTCCCACACCTCCCTAACCCCCCCACAAAGCCTGTCCCCCTACTCCCACACACCCCAAAACCCCCCCAAGCCTGCCCCCTATTCCCGCACCCCCCTAAATACCCCCCCCACCCCCCAAAGCCTGTCCCCCTATTCCCACACAACCCGTTTGAATTATATATATATTAATGTACTATAATTTTTTTGCAGTATAATATTGCATGCTTTTGTTGTGCATTTTTTTTTTGCATGCATATTATAATTGCATGCGTGTATGATGGAGTTTTGTATTGTAGTGTTAATAATGTTGTTTTGTATCGGTATGTTATTTAGTTCCATTAATTAACCCAACTCTTTAAACTAAAAAAACACCTGGACACGTGTTGTTGGGAAAATGCATTAACAGTTTGTAAATATTTTTAGTTTGCATTTGTACCACTTTGTATGTATGTATTTATTTATATATATGTGTGTGTGTGTGTGTGTGTTTGTTTGTTTGTTAAAGCGTTTTTTATTGATGTGTATAGTTTCAACTTGTATTATTATTATTATTGTTATTATTATGGTTACGGTTATTTTTTATTATTATTGTTTTATTTGTGTTATTGTTTTATTATTATTATTTTATTATTGTTATTGTTTTATTATTATTATTTGTGTTATTGTCTTTATAATTATCATTGTTATTGTTTTATTATTATTATTATTGTTTTATCATTATTATTATTATTTGTGTTATTGTCTAAAATTATTTGTGTTATTATTGATTTTGCTATTATTTGTTACTGATTTTGTTGTTATTATTATTATTATTATTATTGTTTTATCATTATTATTATTATTTGTGTTATTGTCTAAAATTATTTGTGTTATTATTGATTTTGCTATTATTTATTACTGTTTTTATTATTATTATTATTATTATTATTATTATTATTATTATCACAGTATTATAAATGTTTCTCTTGTTGTCAGGGTTCCTCGTCACGGAGCGGTGAACAAGGCAGTGTCAGCAGCCGGCGGTGGAGTACAGTGACAGGACGCCCCTCACCAACACCAACACCAACACACAGTCCCCACCACCAACACCATCGCCGTCGTACACCCTCACCAACACACAGCAGTCCCCACCACCATCGCCGTCACACAACAACACCCTCTCCATCACCAACACCAACACACAGCCCCCACCACCACACACCCTCTTCTCCCCACCACCACCAACATCACCAACACACACCCTCTTCCCAACACCGCCACACCACACCCTCTTCTCCCCAACACTACCACCACCAACACCGTCGTACACCATCTCCCCTGGCCTTGTCTGACTTGTGTAGCTCCTCCCCAGACACCTCCCCCACACCACCCCCGCTCCAACAACAACACACACCCTCTCACCACCACCACCACCACCAACGTTACTCCTCCCCGCTCACTTCATCACATCTAGTTTCCTCCTCATTCTCCTCCTCGTATCGTCCTTCCTCGCCTCTCCCTCTCACCTCCTCCCATCGTCCTTCCTCGCCTCTCCCTCTATCTTCCTCCCAGCTTGTCTCCTCCTCCGCTTCCTCCCCCCCCAATACCTCCTCTAGGCCACAGGATAAAAGGATGGGAATGAGGAGTGAGACAGCCAACAGGAAACGTCTCATCTTCGCCAACATCAACAATAACAACACACCACCATTGGGATATTCAAGAGAGTCTGTCGGGTCGTCGGGAAGCTCCAGGGAATTTGTGGGAAACTCGAGGGGAATTCTTGACAGTCAGGAAGATGAGGAAGAGGAGGAGGAAGAGGCACAGAATATCGGATGTGAATCGAAGAACGCAGAGTGGTACGGAGATGACAAAGAAGAGGAAAAGGAGGAACGATATCTGAAGAACAACAACCCCAGAAGTGAACAACACACATACCACCACAACCAACAACAAGAACATTACGAAGAACAAGATGATGATGATGAACAACAAGATGATGATGATGAACAGGAAGAAGGTGATGAAGTTGATGATGTGTTGCTACCATTATCATCATCAACATCATGCAGCAGTTTCTATGACAGCATCAACACAGAAGATGTCAACAACAGACTGATGCAGGTGGAGGTGGCATTTGAATGGAGCCCCATCCCCGCCCCGCTGGAGTGGACCCGGGCCCCAGTTCACGCCCCGTTTGAGGCAGGCCGCGTCCCCGTCCCCGCCCCGATGGAGTGGATCCGGCCGCCGGTCCCCGCCCCCGCCCCGATGGAGTGGAGCGGCCCCCCCGTCCTACCAACCCCAGATATAAGGTACCTCCCCCCTGCTGCACCACACGTCTGGGCCCCGACTCACCACACCATCTGCCCTGGGAAGAGAATACCCCCAGTCACACAGCCCCCAAACTGGTCCACCGCCCCCAAGGTACCCAACGTGGGCCACCGAGGCACCATGAGGGCCCCGGTGAGTGATGTATATGGAGGAGGAGAGTATATGAATTTAATGACACACACAACAACAACAGCTTCAGGAGGAGACAGTGTTGTTGACTATATGAGAGCTATACAAAACATGAACACAAACCATATGTATGTTGGTGATGCCAGAAGACTTATTACTTCAGGAGATACTGGTACATTGAAGAGAACACCAAGCAATGTTACAAGGACAACAACAACACACACTAACTCGAGGAACACAGGGGAAACTCTGTATTCGGGAGACATAGATGGAGGAAGAAAAGATGGAGACAGAAACAGAAACAGAGAGATGAATAGAGTTACAAGAGATGTACAACAACCCTGGCCAATAGATTCCCTTGAAGATAATGAAAATGAAGTGGAGGAGAAAAGATATCATGAAGAAGTATTAGCAACAGCAGCAGGAGTAGTAGGAGTAGGAAGAGGAGGAGTGGTGGTGGGGGGTTACGATGGGCTTACAGGGGGCCGTAGGAGGGTCTCCAGGATGAGAGGGGGGGCCATGAACGGTGGGGGGGCCCTGAGGGTGAAGAGTGTGGATCGCCCCTCGGTACTCTCCATGGTTCAGGAGGTCCCAACAGAGAGAGCAGCGGTTCACAGTCCCAGCAGTGATACCAACACCGAACCAGAGTTTATTACCAACACCACCACCAACACCAGTCCTTCTGTTTATCGTCCCCGACCCCCTGGTTCCCCCAGCCCCCGTCCACTCCCTCACACACCCCAGAGACAAACTTCAGACCCCATTACCCCTGGGAGGCTTCACTCAGACCCCGACACACCCCAGAAATCAACTTCAGACCCTGACACACCTAGGAGGCTTCACTCAGACCCTGACACACCCCAGAGGCTTGTCATAGACCCCAACACACCCCAGAGATCCACTACAGACCCCAATACACCCCAAAGGCTACAGTTCCGACACAGACGTCCTGTAGGAGGAGTAAGGGAGTCTGGTACGTCATCATCATCGGCTCTGAGTACAGATGGTGACCTCAACTCTCGTGTACATCAGATTCTGGCCAGGATTGCAGCAAGTGCACAGTGAACCACCAATGTTTAGTCTATTTAATACACACACATAACCATTTATTATATTTAAACTTCAAGCAGTATAGTTTTCTCTACAGTATATAAATCAATGTATATATATTTTTATTTTCCTTTTTTTTTCTCTTTTTTTTTTTTTTTTTTTTTTTTTTTTTTTTAGTTACTACCAAATTACTGTATACCAATAGACAGTAAACAGCTCTGTATGTCAGTTCATTAATTAATACAAAAAAATTGGGGTTTGCTAAGAATTTTGACCCATGAAACAAAAGATCGCAAACTAAAATTAATAATTATGTGAATATTGTAGACCATTATCACAACACGGAATTAATTATGGATATTAATTAAGTTTGGACTCTTGTAAACAGCAGAGGTGATGTGTAAATGTCATAAAAGTTGTGTACTAAATTCAGGTTCGTGTAAACAGATGATAAGAGTGTGTGTAAACAGTAGATAAGAGTTTGTTTACAGTTCTATATTCCAGCTCGTGTAAACAGCAAACATGATGAATTAATGTCATAAGAGTTGTGTACTAAATTCAGGTTCGTGTAAACAGAAGATGAGAGTGTGTAAACAGGAGATAAGAGTTTGTTTACAGTACTATATTCCAGCTCGTGTAAACAAGTGAATTATTCTGTGATGCCTAGTGAATTTTTTTTAACACTAATAATAATAATTAATTAATGTATTTTGTAAAGACTTCTATACTGTACTGTATTCTGTGATGCCTCGACTGTATTTTTTATAGCCTACTGTATTAATTATTATTATTATTATTATTATTATTATTTAGAGACCATTATTATTATTGTTGCTTGTATCTGCACCACTCAACACACTCGCTGTTTGTTTGTTTGTTTGTTAAGGACCCTGTGTTTGTGTGTGTGTGTGTTTTGTGGCTTCTGATTCCTCCTGACCATGCCACAAAACAAACAAACAAACAAACAAGCCCCTTCCATATACGTGTGTGTGTGTGTGTGTGTGTGTGTGTGTTTCGTGGCAATATTTGAAGGACTCGTTTATCTCCAATTTTCTGACTACAACACACACACACAATTTAATTAAGCATTAGTTAGTTAGTTCACAAAATATTATCCTAAAATGGAACCAAAGCCAGGATGTAGTAGTGTGTGGAATGGGGTGGAACAGGTGGTGGAGCGATTGCCTTGGTGGAATGCATTGGGGTGGAACGGGTGGAATAGGTGGTGGAACAGGTGGAATGAAATGAGGGTGGAATAGGTGGTGGAATGAATTGGGGTGGAACGAAACTGTGAAACAATTGCCTGGATGGAATAGGGTGGAATGAAATAAGGGTGGAATAGGTGGTGGAACAGGTGGAATAGGTGGTGGAATGAATTGGGGTGGAACGAAACTGTGAAACAATTGCCTGGATGGAATAGGGTGGAACAGGTGGAATGAAATAAGGGTGGAATGATGTTTGCCTTGGTGGAACAGGTGGAATAGGTGGTGGAACAGGAGGTACTGGTGGTGGAAGGACATTATTATTCAGAGCATACCTTCGACAACCCAAGATAAAAAAAATCAATATAAATAATAATTATACTTATAAACTTAAACTGCTTAATATAAATCCGCCTACAGTGACTTACAAAAAAGAGAATGTTTATATAGATAGATAAATAGATAGATAAATTATGTAGTGACTCAATGCTGCTTGTATTATTAAACTTATTACTCTTACAAAAGAAATATTATCCTTGACGCTCGCTGACTTTTAATTAAGGTGATAATATTTTTTTTTTTTATTATTATTATTATTATTATTTTTTTTTTTTACATTGGAGTGCCTTGATTCCTCCAAAAAAATATGCCAGGAAACAGGACCAGATTAATAAAAATAATTGTGTTCTGTTGTTGCTTGGAATAGTTTGGAGGAATCATTTGCTCCAGATTTAACCACCCAAAATAAACAATTAATTAAAGGTCGATTGACATTATACCATCACATCAGACTCAAATAATTTTACAGTGGGAATTTAGCGACGAATCTATTTTTTTTTTTTTTATATATCATTTTTTTTTTTTTTTTTTTTTTTTTTTTTTTTTGAAGAATAAGTTTAATATTACCAGCCTAATGCTTGTCAATACAGAAGAAGAAAAAGAATAAGAAGAGATGTTAGTTCAGATTTATGTATGTATGTATGTATGTATATATATGTATATGTATAGGGGGAGTGTCAGCGAATTGGAAGGCAACGATTCCTACATACATACATACATACATACATACACTGCTACAAAACACACACACACACACACACACGCGTTGTATGTTTGATGTGTACCTTGGAGTTTTGTTGACTGGTACACACACACACACACATACACACACACACACACACACACATACACAGATACACACACAGACACACAGGATACGTTTAGTGGTAACATTTTGAAGGAATTAATGACCTACAAACAATACCAGAAATA
Source organism: Petrolisthes cinctipes (assembly GCA_033782935.1). Taxonomy (NCBI): domain Eukaryota; kingdom Metazoa; phylum Arthropoda; class Malacostraca; order Decapoda; family Porcellanidae; genus Petrolisthes; species Petrolisthes cinctipes. The sequence continues at coordinate 23,284 of JAWQEG010004274.1, forward strand.
ATAATAATAATAATATAAGATTGTTGCTGCTACACTTATAATAATAAATTTTTAATACTGGTGTAATTAACTGGAGTATTTGGAGGAACCAGTAGCCTACAAAGGATAAATTTAATACTCTTGTAAATTAACTGGAGTGGGCTACAAACTACAGTCTCTACCAAAAATATAATAAGTTAACGACCTCAAATAATAATTATGATAAGTCCTGTTTCCTCCTGGTAACTGGCTCAAGATAATTATGATTTAATTAATTAGTCTGTTTGTTTCCTGGTTACTGGCTCAAGATAATTACGATTAATTAATTAGTCTGTTTCCTCCTGGTTACTGCTTCAGATAATTATGATTTAATTAATTAGTCTGTTTCCTGGTGGTTACTGCCTCAGATAATTACGATTAATTAATTAGTATGTTTGTTTCCTGGTAACTGGCTCAGATAATTACGATTTAATTAATTAGTCTGTTTCCTCCTGGTAACAGCCTCAGATAATTACGATTAATTAATTAGTCCGTTTCCTCCGGGTTTGATTGGAGGACTCGACAGAAACATGATGGCCTCCCAACTCACCGACACTCCCTCACATTCCAACACCTATATTATTATTATTATTATTATTATTATTATTATTATTATTATTATTATTTCTATTATTATTATTTCTATACTTTGCCAGTCATCATGTAATAGTAGGTAGACCCTTGATTTAACACTTAATTAATATATTAAACACTGGTTATTTTAATACAGGCTTAATATGTTACTTTAGTTTGTATGGTATTGAATAACTAGTTGTGAAGCCTTGGTAAATATTTGGTGGATAAATAATGAATAATAGAAACTTGGGAAAACAGTGGTTGGGTTTTCAGTGAGTGTAAAATGAAGTTAGTGATTGATTATGAATAACAAAAATGAGTGTAAAATGAAGTTAGTGTTGGGTTTTCAATATAGTAAAATAATGTTAAGTGTTGGATAAAAGTGAAGTGTTTTTTTTTATGGTGTTAAAGTAAAATAAAGTGAAGTGGGTTTTTTTATGGTGTTAAAGTGAAATAAAGTGAAGTGTTTTTTTTTATGGTGTTAAGTAATATAAAGTGAAGTGTTTTTTTGGTGTTTTATCAAGGGTCTGTTTTTTTTTTAGCCACCGAGCCAAAGAAACAGTTTATCATAGGAAACATGTTTTTTAATTATGGTGACCTGTGGAGTGTGTGTGTGTGTGTGTGTGTGTGTTGCGGAATCGACTGGAGGTGAAACTGTGTGTGTGTGTTGGAGATGAAACTGTGTGTGTGTGTGTGTGTTGGGGAATCGACTGGAGGTGAAACTGTGTGTGTGTGTTTATGTGTTGGAGATGAAACTGTGTGTGTGTGTGTGTGTTGTAGATGAAACTGTGTGTGTGTGTGTGTGTGTGTAATACCTTGTTTATATTTTAAGAGGATGGTAAATTTGAAGGCTACTGATTTCTTTCAAACTATACTACCATGAAACAGATCCCCCATTTAAACAAACATCATTATTAATATTATGGTCGTCTGTTTCTCGGCATAATTATGTAGATTGGAGGAATCAATAACTTTTTTTTTTATTCCCGTTAATTTTTAAAAGTCTTTGCGTTTTTGATGAGGTGAGATTGTAACTCGTTTATGCAATAGTGTGTGTGTGTGTGTGTGTGTGTTTATTTTTCTGCAGTCATGAGTAAAAAATGTTCACAGTTGCGCTCTATCTCTCACTCACACACACTCTCTCACTCACACATGCACTCTCTCACTCACACATGCACTCTCTCACTCACACATGCACTCTCTCACTCACACATGCACTCTCTCACTCACACATGCACTCTCTCTCTCACTCACGAACTCACACTCTCTCACTCACACATGCACTCTCTCTCTCTCTCTCTCTCTCTCTCTCTCTCTCTCTCTCTCTCTCTCTCTCTCTCTCTCTCTCTCTCTCTCACACACAAACATGTTTACATTTGGCCACAGAATGTAAACAAAACCTTATTATTATTATTTTTAGTCTGTGTCTGTAAAGCTTTATATTTTTAGCCAAAGAGTTTTAGTTTTATTGGGGGAGAACCAACTTTTTTTTTTTTTTTTTTTTTTTTTTTTTTTTTGGGGGGGGATGGGGGGTTGTGAATCCTCCAAAAAACTATATCACAAAACAGATTCCCTATTGCCAACATTGTGGTAATTATTTTTTTTTTTTTTTTTTTTTCTGGCATAGTTTGGAGGAATCAATAACCTGGTTTTTTTTTTTTGGGGGGGGGGTGAATTGGAGGGTTGGGGGGGGGGTGTAGAAAGCCTGTCCCCCTACTCCCGCACCCCCCTAACCCCCCCCCTAAAGCCTGTCCCCCTACTCCTGTGTCCCCCTATTCCTGCACCCCCCCCAAGCCTGTCCCCCTATTCCTGCACCCCCCCCAAGCCTGTCCCCCTATTCCCGCACCCCCCCCAAGCCTGTCCCCCTATTCCCGCACCCCCTTAACCCCCCCCAAGCCTGTCCCCCTATTCCCTCACCCTCCCCCCCCAAGCCTGTCCCCCTATTCCCGCACCCCCCCCCCCCCCAAGCCTGTCCCCCTATTCCCGCACCCCCCAAAACCCAGTGATGATATTCTTGCATACCATCCCATAGTTTGGTGGAATCGGTGGAATTGTCAACCCTCCACTTCCACCACAACCACCACATTCCAAAACATTATTTCCACCACCACCACTACGTCAATAATAACCGTAACACATTCACTGGGTATGTATGTATGTATGTATGTTAATGTTTGTATGTTAATAATATATGCCTACACATCTATACATACATACATACTTACACAGTACAGAAATACATATAGTAATAGTTATTGTTGAAGGTTCAGTATGTATCTTATTAATAACACACACTATCCTGCCTTAATTGTATTACAGTTACACACACAAAAAAAAAAACTATGGTTATACCTTCTGCACGATACAAAATGATACCACAAATTAAAGTTTTTGAAAACAGATGCGGCATACATACAGTCGGTGTCAAATATAATCATCCATATAGGGGTAACTCACGTAAGAGTTTGACAGCTTTCCTGTGTTCCTTAGATGATAAACTTTCCAATAAATAGGTTAACTACCATCTTTTAATTTAATACAAGTAGCTACACACTACTTAAAACAATAACACACACACACACTACTTAAAACAATAACATCATATGTGAACGTGAAAACATTAGACAGTAAATTGTTTGAGATACCCATATGTGGATGATTATTATTGACCACGACTGTACATACGCAGGGATACCAATGTGAGAAGGCCGTTATCAAAATCAATTCATTCATGGTGTCATTTTGTATCGCGCTGAAGGTGTAACGTTAATTTTTTTTGTGTGTGTGTGTACAGTGCTGGTTTTGTATCGACTATAAATAATTACAATTTCCAGAACTGTAAACCAGAAAACATTGATGTAAAATTATGTGTGGATGATAATGGTTAATGTAATTGGTTAACTGCTTGCTTAAAAATGTGAGTTTACACGCTCTAAAATCTCTCGAAGAATATGAATGTATGTGTATAAAAATCACAGCTGTTAAAACTAGATAATGTAAAAAAAAAAAAAATAAGAATGTAAAGTTATATATTTATGTAAAGTTGTAGGAATATAATAGACTAATGTAGCAGCTCAAAACACAAATTCCAAAACTCTGAAATACAACTCCATGAGGTTGTATTTGTATGAAGTTACAGGGAATTAAATTGAATATTGTATCAGGTCTAAACTCCAACTTTCACTGCTCTGAAAAGTTAATGATTGAGAATGAAGTTTTGTAATAGTGCAGGAATGAATGACCTCAAATACTGTACTACATATTTCAAGGTTGTGAAGCTGTTTGAAGGAGGAAGTACAGTAAAGTTTTGTTTTTCTGGTCATTGAAGCATTTGTTACGTACAAGTGCAGGCAACTGTACACTGTATGTGGTTCGAGTTGAGTCTACACACACACACACACACACACACACACAGCAAATGAGTTGAATCTACACACACACACACACACACACACATAGCAAACGAGTTGAATCTACACACACACACACACAGCAAACGAGTTGAATCTACACACACACACACACAGCAAACGAGTTGAATCTACACACACACACACACAGCAAACGAGTTGAATCTACACACACACACACACACACACACAGCAAATTATATGTACACATGGGGTCCAATAGTTGTGTTCTGATCCAAGACTTAACATAAATCAGTACCAACCTAACCTTTACCTTCCCTTCCTCCTGAAACACTAAGGTTGGTATTATTAAACTTCATCTTCGACAAGGATAAGACATTTCGTATATAAATTCACACTACAAAATAATACGAATTGACTGACGATGAGAACTTTTCCTCGAAGTAGTAATAGTGGTTTAATAATAACCTAACTGAATATATTATTATTATGAATCAGGATAAAACTATTGACTCCAAATTGTACACATACATATTATTATTATGAGAATGTGTACATATAATTATATATATATATACACTATACAGGCTAATATTATATATATATATATGAATATATATATATAAAACATTATGATTGCATATTCCCTCCCCTTCCCCGACATACATTAATCCATGACATGTGATATAAATGTGGTAATGTAAAAAAAAAAAAAGAGAAGAGGAGTTGTAACCTTTCCTAATGTACTGTAACTGGGAAATAAGAATGCTACTGATTCCTCCAAACTATGCCAGGAAACAGAACACCTCCATATGGAATTATTATACAGGGGATGTGTTTTGTATAGCGGAGTTTGGAGGCCTACATTGACTCCAAGTTGAACATAAAGGTCGATTCCCTTAATTAAAGAGCACTATATAAACTCCAAAGTGTGCTACAAAACAGCCCTATAAAATACATATGTGTGTTGATTCCTATTATATTATACCAGTGAAGACAAAATAATTACCAGCTATATTTTTATCAGTTAATTAAAGCACATAATATTTTGGGCAAAAATTTTATCCCACTCTTTAAAGGGCATGATTTTGTTGGTAGATTGGAAGCTTCAAATTCCTCCGCTGTGCCACAAAACAGCACGTATTACCTGCGTCTGTGTGTGTGTGTGTGTCGTGGCATAGTTCAGAATAAATATTAATTAAAGAAGCCCTACAATTTACCATCAAGAGAGTAAATAATCTTATAAGCAAATACTACAATGATGATGGAAGGAAGAAAATATTATATATAACTAACTAACTCTTCTCTTTCTCTAAAAACACATCAACCACAACCAATGATTATGTTTTAAGTTTGTTTAGTTAGTTTAGTTAGTTAGTTTGTCTGTCTGTCTATTGCTGCTCTCTATGCCAGTCAGTGCTTTCTTTCTTCTCTCTCACACACTCTCTCTCTCACACACGCTCTCTCTATCACACGCGCTCTCTCTCACAAACGCTCTCTTTATCACCACGTAGACCTTTGTATCCTTTTAGACCTTTGTATCCTTTTTAGTCACTCGTGTTTAAAGGAATAGTACACTTGGTAAATATATTAGTAGTGTTTTGATTCCTCCAAAGTACATAATTATGCCAGGAAACAGGACCAGGTGGTTAACAAAAATAATGGTGGCCTGTTATTATTATTATTATTTTTATTACTATTATTATTATTTTTATTACTATTATTATTATTATTATTATTATTTTTATTATTATTATTATTTTTATTATTATTATTATTATTATTATTATTACTATTATTATTATTACTATTATTATTATTATTATTATTATTATTACTATTATTATTATTATTATTAAAAAAGACCAGAGAGACAAAGCAAGGAGAGAATGCAATAATTATATCAATCCGAAGACTCCAGCACCATGGAAGGAAATAATTTAGAGGAATCATTAGTTACTACATATTTACCAACAAGAAACAGTGTACTATATTCTTTAACTTCATTATTAGTATTAGTCTGTCAATGAGAACCAAGGGAGGAGGAGATGGAGAGAAGAAATACGTTAATTAACTCAGCCATTTTGTTTTAGGTGGTTGCGGCGGGAGTAGGGGACAGGTTTGGGGGGTGCGGGAATAGAGGGACAGGCTTTGGGAGTAGGGGTAGATAGCCTGTCCCCTATTCTTGCACCCCCCTAAGCTACTCCCACCCCCCCCCACCCCAAGCCTGTCCCCGTACTCCCGCACCCCTACACCACCCCCACCAAGCCTGTCCCCTACTCCCACACCCCCCCCCCCAAGCCTGTCCCCCTACTCCAGCACCCCCTAACCCCCCCCCCCCCAAGTATTTTTTCTCCTTCCCTCTCTCTCTCGTTTTTCTCTCTATTATTATTATTAGTCTTTCACATTCTGTAAAACTAATGATAAATGTCCGGAGGTGATATTATTATTGTTACCGTACCAGCAGGCGCCTAGGGATTGGCCGGTGCAAGACTCCCTTTGACCAATCACAGCCCTTCCTCCTATGATATCCAGTACGGACATTTGTTTGTTTGTTTGTTTATCACACAAAATACCCGAGCCCAACCTATGTATGTATGTATGTATGTGGAGTGTCGGCCGATGTATTATTATTATTATTATTATATACCCGAGCCTAACTTTTGTATGTATGTATGTATGTATGTAGAGTGTCGGCCGATGTATTATTATTATTATTATTATTATTCTGGGCTGACGCGTGTAAATAAATACATTTGGATGACGGAGGGTTGCGTACCCATGTATACCAAGCTTATTATTGTTGTTATTATTATTATTATTGTTCTTGTATTATTATTATTATTGATCTAGGTAGGATGTACATAATTGATGATGATGATAATGTATAGCTGATGCAAACCAATAAAACTGTTGTATTATATTTTATGGTTTCTTGTGTACCTTTCTTTCTATGTTTGTTTGTTTGTTTGTTAATTTTCTACAGGTACCAAGTATAATATGAGAGTTAAGAAGGTAATGAAAGAAGGTGTGTTAAGTTTGGCTCAAGTTACTGTGCAGCCACAATCAAATATCCACCCACACTTTCCTTCCATTGTAGTAAATATCTTGGTAATAAAGAACAACACGTGTATGATATTGCACCACCTCATAATAATAATAATAATAATAATAATAATATCCACCAACACTTTCCTTCCATTGTAGTAAATATCTTGGTAATGAAGAACAACACGTGTATGATATTGCACCACCTCATAATAATAATAATATCCACCCACACTTTCCTTCCATCGTAGTAAATATCTTGGTAATAAAGAACAACACGTGTATGATTTTGCACCACCTCATAATACTACTATTACTACTACTACTACTACTACTACTACTAATAATAATAATATCCACCAACACTTTCTTTCCATCGTAGTAAATATCTTGGTAATAAAGAACAACACGTGTATGATTTTGCACCACCTCATAATAATAATAATTGAGAGGGTCGAGTTGACGTAGGGTGTTGTTGTTGTATGATTATATTTTGATATGATACTGATTTATTTGCACGATGGAAGGAAAGTGTCTGGTTATTTGATTGTGGCTGTACATTCTGGGTGATATTACTAAACTACAGCACTATAATTCACTCAATTTTGATTATATTGCAGTACGGATTGAGCGATGAAGAGCTTTTAAAATTCAAAGTAGTTTCAAAATACCACCATTATACATACATACATACATATACGAGGCCTTCATCTCCCCAAACATAAAACTCTCCCCTCTCCCTCCCCACACACACACACACACATAAAACTCTCCCCTCTCCCTCCCCACACACACACACACACACACACATACTACATCTCAACAACCCCCGATATCACCATTAATTATACACTACTGAATATTTAGAAGAAAAACATGTAAATAAAACTCAATCAATAATAATCCTAGTTATATTAAAAAAATCTTAAGGTTAGATTCACTGTCACAATAAAATTACATCATGGATTTTTTTCTTCCTCTTCTTCTACTCCACTTCCAACATCTCTATTAGTATGTCAATAATTATTTTTTCACTTTGCGAAAATGCACCTGTTTTCTACCAGTTTGTATTCTTTTAACTGGATTCTGTACATACATAATATTAAGTAAGTAAGTTCTTTTGAAAATCATATATGGATACTGTACTTGTAGGTGTGGAAATATTTAGTATAATTTTTTTTTTTTTTAAGAGTAGCCTAGGCAAAATTTACCCACTCATGGTTGAAAAAATGAAAAAAATAAATAAATAAATAAATAATAACATCATGAGTTCACGCACAAATAATATCTTTCTTGCAAACTACATAAATTTAGTCAAAAGCCAAGAAATGATGATGATGAAACCAGTGCACATTTGCCATGAAAATTAACTCGTCAAATAGATTAACCATTAATTTCTACCACACTGTGATGTTAGTAAACCAGATGTTGGTCTTATCTCAAGTGGCGTCAGAGGGTTGGATTGGATATGAACCATCGTCACACCTGTAGAAGTTCTCTGGCAGTTGTAATAGAGCATAAAGACGATGATGATATTGTTGTTGTTGTTGATATTCTCCCGGGGCAGAATGGCATAAAGTTGTAGACTGTAGTGCAACGAGTTTAATTGTGGCAAAAAAAAATGTACCGGCTCCCTTCAAATTAATGTTGTTGTTGAAGTTGGTCAAGGTGTCTGTCTGGCCCAGCAGCCCCGAGCTCCTGAGGAAGGTCATGGCCTGAACCGGGCTTTCCCACAGTGCCCTCAGTGAGTGTATGTTGTGTTGTGTTGTTGGTGAGTGTGGTTGTGTGTGTGTTGCAGTCTTCAATAATGTGTTTAATAGAATGGGGTGTTGTGTTGTTGGTGAGTGTGGTTGTGTGTATGTTGTAGTCTTCAATAATGTGTTTAATAGAATGGGGTGTTGTGTTGTTGGTGAGTGTGGTTGTGTGTATTACAGTCTTCAATAATGTGTTTAATAGAATGGGGTGTTGTGTTGTTGGTGAGTGTGGTTGTGTGTATTACAGTCTTCAATAATGTGTTTAATAGAATGAGGTGTTGTGTTGTTGGTGAGTGTGGTCGTGTGTATTACAGTCTTCAATAATGTGTTTAATAGAATGGGTTGCTGTATTGCATCCCGGACAGTAATGTGATCTTGATTCTTTTGCATACATTCTGGGGTATAAAATCTACAAAATAAATACCTAGTTGTGTAAATAATTGGTGTAAATTGTCTTAGATTGCATTACACTAAAAAAAAAAAAAAAAAAAAAAAAAAAACTGAAATTAACATGACAAGGGAGCCGATACACTGTTGCCAAGTTAAAAACAATGGAGTATAGTGTTGTTGGCAGTAGTTGTAGTAGTGTTGTTGTTGTGAGATGGAAGGTGTTGTTGTTGTTGTTGTTATGGTCTGATTTGTGGTGGTCCTGCCATCATGGGCGGTCTCATGCCTCCTGGACCCATCATCATTGGACCCATAGGACCTCCCATTGGTGGTCTCATCCCTGCAACAGTTAGAGACAAACACACACACCAGATAATATACATCCATTACACATTATATATATAGTAATAATATTAATATCTCTACTGCCAAATTGCAAACTACTACCAAACTAACTACTAAACTAACCAAATTGCTACTAAACTAACTACCAAACTAACAAATTGCACCCGATATATGCAGTCATTACACATTATGTATATAGTAATAATATTAATACTGTACTATCAATAATAATAATAATGGTAATATAGTATAATATATTACAGTATAAGAAAATAAATAATAAAATATATAACATTAAAGTAACAACAATACTGTATCATAAATGAAAAATATAATGATAATTAATGGATATTCAACAATAAACAATACAGTATAAATCCTGCCTAGGATAACACTCAATGTTATGTGTCAAGTGTATTTGTAAGTGGTGTGTGTGTGTGTGTGTGTGTGTACTATGTTGAAAGTTATAATAGTGTTAGAGACTAACCATTAAGTAACTCACCTGGCATCATACCAGGTGGCATACCCGGTCCTGGTGGTCCACCCATCATAGGTGGTCCCATCATTGGTCCACGTGGACCCATATGTGGCATACCCATGTTACCAGGCATGTTAGCACCGGCCATACCTGGAGGACCCATGTTACCCATACCTGGCCCTCTTGGTGGTCCACCAGGGCCACCCATGTTCTGTGGTCCAGGGCCCACAGGTCCTCCTGGTCCACCTGGACCCCCAGGTCCACCACCTACAGAAAGGATAACGTTATATTATATCTTATTTATAAGGGTAACATTATATCACCATATTGTATGATAAATTGATCAGACCTGGCTCAATGCAATATTAAATTAAAACTTTAAGCAAAACATATGGCAGAAATGAGATTAATGAAAGAATTGTGGATGACATAAATAAATTAATACATAAAATGACATAATTTGATGAATAAAAGATGAATGAGAGGAGAAAACACATTTATGACAATAATGAAACAATATGTGTAACATTCATCTCACCTTGCATGGCTGCTGGTGGAGGTATAGTTGCTCCTTTGGGAATCTTACCAGCCTTGAATGCAGCAGCTGAAACATTACAACAAATATTTATATAGTACAACCCCAAAATAAGATGTAAAATAATGAGTACAAGATTCAGTAATTCAACCTTATTTATAAGTTTGTGTTTAAGATTCAGTAATTCAACCGTATTTATAAGTTTGTGTTTAGAGTTTGTATAATGAATATTTCTGGAATCTTTTAAATTTTTCCCCTCGATTCCACAAACATTTACAAGAAACTGAAGCAGAAACAATGTGTCCTTGTTATAAAGTAATGCCATGTTTTGCACTGTTCTTGTTATGGGTATGTATTGTATGTTTAATTTTATTGTTTGTAATGAATCTGTCTATAGAAAAACATCTTTGTATAGTGGCTCAAAAAAGTATTGAAACTCAGGGGGTAGATAGTTTTGAAATGGTAAGTTGTGGATCACTCGTGTTCATCTTAACTGTAGGAACCGAGACGTAGTACAGTACATAAATACTGTATTACATGACAACTCAGATCTTCAGGGTTACCAACATGTGCTACAAGGTCAACAACAACAAGGTCTATAGTGTGTTTCAAATCACATCACTGAGTTGTCAAATTGTTTACCCCAAAAAATAATTCCCATACTTTTTACAAACTCATAAACTCAGTGGTGGTTAATGAAGGTTTACCGTACACATTTTCATTAATAATGGTATAATACACATCTATAATTATCAAGAGTGGAAAACAAATAATTACTATACAAAGGTTAAAAAAAAAAAAAAAAAAAAAAAAAAAAAAAAGTAATAATAATACTAATAAAAATACTAATAATAATACTACTAATAATAATAATAATAAAAATAATAATAATAATAATAATGATATGATATAATACTTACTGGTAGCATCAATCAGAGACTGTGCTTGTTCCTCCATCCACTTTTGGTAATATATTTTGACATTCTCTTTGTGTTTTCGGCCTTGGCAGTGAGTCTTGCGTACCGACGGCTGCACACGCACACACACGTAAACAAGTACACACACACATGCGCGCACACATACACGCATGCACGTACACACACATGCACGCACACAAACAAGCAAGTACACACACAAACACGCATGCACGTACACACACACACAAACACAAATAAGCACATACACACACACACAAACACGCATGCATGTACACAGACACACACAAACACACGCACACAGACACACACACACACAAACACGCACACAGACACACACACACACAAACACGCATGCACGTACACACAAACAAGCACATGCACACAGACACACACACAAGCACACACACACACACACACCGGGAAGGAAGAGAATTTGTTAGAACTTTATGACATTAGATGACAAACTTATATATAATTTTCAGATTTATATACATTATTTAATTTGATACGATATTATAAGAGTTGACGTTTGTATATATACATTACCGAGTCGTGTGTGAGGTAGGTGTCGCAGTAGTCACAGTAGTACCTGAAATACAGTGAAAATAACGTTAATAAAATGTAATACAAAAATGAAAAAAAAAAAAAAAAAAAAAAAAAAAAAAAAAAATTACGAGGGGAAAAAATTGGAAACAAAAGAGTTAACGCAAAAAAAAATATGAGGGGAAAAAATTGGAAAAAAAAAAGTTAACGCAAAAAAAAATATGATGGGGAAAAAATTGGAAATGACGTTAATACCATATAATACAACAATGAAAAAAAAAAAAAAAAAAATTCGATATAACATCAATACAATATAATACAACAAAGCAAAAACAATTGAAAAAAAAAAGGAAATAACAAATATACCAACCTAACCTAACCTAACCTAACCTGGACAAACTACCGGGACCTAACCTGGACAAACTACCGAGACCTAACCTGGACAAACTACCGGGACCTAACCTGGACAAACTACCGGGACCTAACCTGGACAAACTACTGGGACCTAACTTGGACAAACTACCGGGACCTAACCTGGACAAACTACCGGGACCTAACCTGGACAAACTACCGGGACCTAACCTGGACAAACTACTGGGACCTAACCTGGACAAACTACCGGGACCTAACCTGGACAAACTACCGAGACCTAACCTGGACAAACTACCGGGACCTAACCTGGACAAACTACCGGGACCTAACCTGGACAAACTACCGGGACCTAACCTGGACAAACTACCGGGACCTAACTTGGACAAACTACCGGGACCTAACTTGGACAAACTACCGGGACCTAACCTGGACAAACTACCGGGACCTAACTTGGACAAACTACCGGGACCTAACCTGGACAAACTACCGGGACCTAACCTGGACAAACTACCGGGACCTAACCTGGACAAACTACCGGGACCTAACCTGGACAAACTACCGGGACCTAACCTGGACAAACTACTGGGACCTAACCTGGACAAACTACCGGGACCTAACCTGGACAAACTACTGGGACCTAACTTGGACAAACTACCGGGACCTAACCTGGACAAACTACTGGGACCTAACCTGGACAAACTACTGGGACCTAACCTGGACAAACTACTGGGAAATAACCTGGACAAACTACCGGGACCTAACCTGGACAAACTACCGGGAAATAACCTGGACAAACTACCGGGACCTAACCTGGACAAACTACCGGGAAATAACCTGGACAAACTACTGGGAAATAACCTGGACAAACTACCGGGAAATAACCGTGGTAAAGTACAGGAAATGACCGGGGCAAAATACTGGAACCTAGCCGGATCTGGCAACACTGCTATGAAACGGTAATTCTTTCAATAAAATACCAAATTTTCTCCTATTTTGCCTTAAGGGGGTGCGGGAGTAGGGGGACAGGCTTGGGGGGGTGTTTAGGGGGGTGCGGGAGTAGGGGACAGGCTTGGGGGAGTTTTAGGGGGGTGCGGGAGTAGGGGACAGGCTTGGGGGGGTGTTTAGGGGGTGCGGGAGTTGAGGGACAGGTTTGGGGGAATTTTGGGGGGGTGCGGGAGTAGGGGGACAGGCTTGGGGGGTGCGGGAGTAGGGGGACAGGATTGGGGGGGTTTAGGGGGTGCGGGAATAAGGGGACAGAATTTCTACCCACCCCAAGCCTGTCCCCCTATTCCCACACGCACCCCCCTAAATCCCCACCAAGGCTGTCCCCCCTACTCCCGCACCCCCCTAATCAATCTATAACATCCACCAACCACAAATAATAAGTAAATAAACATTAAAATTTATAATAATCTTACTTTGGCATGATGAAGAACAGACACACACACACCGCGTCAAGTAAACAATAACAAGAGTCAACGGATTCAGTCCTCAGAACCACATCTATAATATAACTAATTTATTTTATTTTTTGTATTTTTACACTATTATAACTAATTTATTTATTTTTGTTTGTATTTTAACAAGCTTTTTTTCATTAGGGTTGTAACGGGTTGTTACGATGTAGTGAAGATGTTGTTATCTTCACTTGTTGGGGTTAATGACAAATAAGTTTTTTTGTGTTGGTCTAGTCTAGTCTATAGTCTGTTTATTTCTTCAGCCGGTTTTACATTGCATATATTTTATAGCTAACCTGGAATATGATCATGTGACAGGGTTTTATTTTATAGTGGTATAATTTTTTCCAATGTTTTTCTCTGCTGGTTTTGGGGCAGTATTATTTTCCAACGTTTGTTTTTTTTTCTATTTTAATATAATAATGGTTAATATTTTATTACCTACGAATGCTTAGCCATGAATGAATAATATAAGTCAATGAGAACGTTTTATAAATAGTAGCTAAAAAAAAAAAAAAAATGGAGAAATTGTATATATATTTTTTTTTTATGGATCGCCGGAAAGGAGTTTAGGCCTAACTTGCTTCCTCCTACTGTATTGATTTCAAAGGCATTGTTAATTAAATAATAAGACGCCTTTTTCTTGAATAACTGCATAACATAAATCTATTTGTTTATGTGTGCAACGAAATATATTATTCATCTTTATTATAATCAACCATTCCCATTTCTCTTTTTGGTTTAGTTGCGTTCCCTATGTTAATTAAATAATCCCATTTCATATTGTTTTTTTATCTACAAAATGTATGTTTATTGAAAATTATTGCTATATATAGTTTAGTCCTGTTGTTTGTTATTTCATATTATTATTTATCCACAAAAATGTATGTTTATAGGAAATTATTATTGTTAGTTTTATAATTATATATATATATATATATATATATATATATATATATATATATATATATATATGCTATAAATTATTGTTATATAGTTTTATAATTATATATATAGGTGTTTGTTTGTCATTTCATATTATCATTATTTATCCACAAATATATACGTTTATTGGAAATTATTGTTAGTTTAATAATTATACATATATGCTGTAAATTATTGTTATATAGTTTTATAATTATATATATAATAATAACGGTGTTTGTTTGTCTGTGTGGTTCTAAGGACTACAAGTATTATGTATTGGTCAGCTGGCCGGAGCCGCTGCTGGGGGTAAAAGGCTTACAAGTTTTCTAATTCAATTTAAACGGGTAAATATTATTTTTTTATTAATTTTGCAACACGTGTATTATATTTTAGACATTAGAGTGTATTTTGTATGGTATGTTGTATTAATTAAGTGTATTTATTAATGAGAAAAAGGTGTATTTGTTATGGAAGGTGAATGGTGATGTAACATTTTCACTCGTAATGTATGTATGTGTGTATTAGGCCTATTTCTTTTTAGGTATTTTAGACGTAAATATGGCGTCTATTTATATTATATTTATACGTATGGTAACTTAGTATTATTGTACCGTTATATATGTGTGTAATTAATTCAGTAAAACCCGTGATATTAGGTAAATAAAAAAATAAAAACTTGTATAATTTTATCGAAGGAGAAATTTTAGGGAGAGAGTCGATTCCACAGTGGTATTTATTTGTTTGTTTGTAAGCTTCCCAACCAACAACACTTGTAATTAGGCTTCATTATTTTCCAAGGGTTGATTCCACAGTGGTATTTATTTGTTAGTTTGTAAGCTTCCCAACCAACCACCACACATGTAATTAGGCTTCATTATTTCCCAAGGGTTGATTCCACAGTGGTATTTATTTGTTTGTTAGTTAGCTTCCCAACCAACCACATTTTGTAAGGCTTCATTATTTTCCAAGAGTTGATTCCACAGTGGTATTGGTTTGTTAGCTTCCCAACCAACCACATTTGTAAGGCTTCATTATTTTCCAAGGGTTGATTCCACAGTGGTATTGGTTTGTTAGCTTCCCAACCAACCACATTTTGTAAGGCTTCATTATTTTCCAAGGGTTGATTCCACAGTGGTATTGGTTTGTTAGCTTCCCAACCAACCACATTTTGTAAGGCTTCATTATTTTCCAAGAGTTGATTCCACAGTGGTATTGGTTTGTTTGTAAGCTTCCCAACCAACCACACTTGTAAGGCTTCATTATTTTCCAAGGGTTGATTCCACAGTGGTATTTGTTTGTTAGCTTCCCAACCACACATGTAAGTTAAGGCTTCATTATTTTCCAAGGGTTGATTCCACAGTGGTATTGGTTTGTTAGCTTCCCAACCAACCACACATGTAATTAGGCTTCATTATTTCCCAAGGGTTGATTCCACAGTGGTATTGGTTTGTTAATTTGTTTGTTAGCTTCCCAACCAACAACCACACATGTAATTAGGCTTCATTATTTTCCAAGGGTTGATTCCACAGTGGTATTGGTTTGTTTGTTAGCTTCCCAACCAACCACACTTGTAAGGCTTCATTATTTTCCAAAAGCTGAGTATCCACATTCACAAAATCTATCCAACAGTTAGATAATGATGATGATCACTGTATAGTTTATTCACCAAATTCATTAAATAATTCACCCAGAAGTCATTTACAAGGCCAATATTCTTTCGTTTGCGTGCTTACAAACCAATACCAACCACTGTGGAATCGACCCATAGAGCCGATTCCACAGTGGTATTGGTTTGTTTGTTAGCTTCCCAACCAACCACCACACTTGTAAGGCTTCATTCATTATTTTCCAAGGGTTGATTCCACAGTGGTATTTATTTGTTTGTTAGCTTCCCAACCAACCACACATGTAAGTTAAGGCTTCATTATTTTCCAAGGGTTGATTCCACAGTGGTATTGGTTTGTTTGTTAGCTTCCCAACCAACCACATTTGTAAGGCTTCATTATTTTCTAAGGGTTGATTCCACAGTGGTATTTGTTTGTTAGCTTCCCAACCAACCACACATGTAATTAGGCTTCATTATTTTCCAAGGGTTGATTCCACAGTGGTATTTGTTTGTTTGTTAGCTTCCCAACCAACCAAAAATACATGTAAGGCTTCATTCATTATTTTCCAAAAGCTCTAATTAAATACCAAATCTCCTCTTCCTACACACACAGAGACACAGGAATACAAACAAGAGGGTCAGATAAAACTCTAAATAAATACTAAATCTCTTCCCTACACACACAGACACAGGAATACAAACAAGAGGGTCGACAACAAGACACACACCAAGAACAAACAAACAAACAAACACCAGAGGGTCGACGACAAGACACACACCAAGAACAAACAAACAAACACCAGAGGGTCGACGACAAGACACACACCAAGAACAAACAAACAAACACCAGAGGGTCGACGACAAGACACACACCAAGAACAAACAAACAAACAAACAAACACAAGAGGGTCGGATAAAACTCTAAATAAATACTAAATCTCTTCCCTACACACAGAGACACAGGAATACAAACAAGAGGGTCAAATAAAACTCTAAATAAATACTAAATCTCTTCCCTACACACAGAGACACAGGAATACAAACAAGAGGGTTCGGAGAGCAGCGACGACACACGCAACAAACAAACAAACACCAGAGGGTCGGATCGGACAGGCGGACGGACAGACAGCAGTGACAAGATGGCTCACCGCTTGTTGTCAGTGGCTCGGAGGTTGGAGAGGATGGTACAGAGAGGAATGAGGACCGGTTCCATAGACCCTGGCATGGTGGGTATTGACATGATTTTTTTATTTACAGTGCAGTACGGTACCGGTAATCCTTTTAATTAAGGGGGTGGGGGGGGGGGGTTTGGGGGTGGCTTATTGTTATATTTTGTATTTAATGTTATTTCTATTGTTTAATATTTTTTTATATGGGTGGAGCAACAACTCTTAAAACTTGGCTTCTTATTATTATGTTTTTTATTTAATTTTATTTCTATTTTTTTTTTTTTTTTTTTTTTTTTTTTTTCTCAATTTCTATTGTTTATATATTTTTTTTTGTACAGGTGGAGCAACAACTCTCAAAACTGGAGCTTCCCGGGGGCACGTCACTACTGCAGAGGTGGCAGCAGCTGTGTCAGAAGCCGCCCCGGGGATTCGAGAAGTACTTCCGTGGGGGGGCGGCGGCGGCGGGGGGCAAACAACAACAACAGGACAACAACAAACAAACCAAGTCTGACCCCTCACCAGAACCCAGCAGACAGTCCAAACCTTCATCAACTTCCAAAGATCCGTTTAATATGAGTTTGTTTGGAAGTGGTAGCAAGTAAGTTGTTGTAATTATTCTGTCTCTCTGTGTGTGTGAGTGTGTTTCTCTTTTTTTCTCTTTTTCTCTCTCTGTCTGTCTGTCTGTCTGTTTGTCTATCTATCTATCTATCTATCTATCTATCTATCTATCTATCTGTCTGTCTGTCTGTCTGTCTGTCTGTCTGTCTGTCTGTCTATCTATCTATCTATCTATCTATCTATCTATCTGTCTCTGTCTGTCTATCTATCTATCTATCCTATCTATCTATCTATCTATCTATCTATCTATCTATCTATCTATCTATCTGTCTATCTATCTATCTATCTATCTATCTATCTATCTATCTATCTATCTATCTGTCTGTCTGTCTGTCTGTCTGTCTGTCTGTCTGTCTGTCTGTCTGTCTGTCTGTCTGTCTGTCTGTCTATCTATCTATCTATCTATCTATCTGTCTATCTATCTCTATCTCTCTGTGTCTCTCTCTCTCTCTCTCTCCACAGATCCATTTAATATGAATTTGTTTGGAAGTGGTAGAAAGTGAGTTGTTGTTAATATTCTGTCTCTCTCTCTGTCTGTGTCTGTCTGTTGTGTCTTTCTCTGTCTCTCTCAGAATTTATTACACATTTCTTTCTTACACACACACACTCTCTCTCTCTGTCTCTCTTTCTGTCTGTGTCTGTCTCTCTCTCTCTCTCTCTCTCTCTCTCTGTGTGTGTCTCTCTCTCTCTCTCTCTGTGTCTCTCTCTCTCTCTCTCTCTCTCTGTGTCTCTCTCTCTCTCTCTCTCTTTTATATTGTCTATATATATTGTCTATATATAAAAAAGTAAATAAAAACAAAAAAAATAATAATAATGGCGGCCTTCCTTGCGTGCAGATCCCGAGGTAGTGGCGGAGGGGGCGGCGGCGGGGGGAGCAAGCCGCTGGGTGAGGGGGGCGAGAGGGACCGGTGGGTGGCCCTGGCAACACTGGCGGCCATCGGTCTCCTGGCCACCGCTGCTTATTACCAGATGAGTTACCGGGAGATCACATGGAAGGAGTTTGCCAAGAGGTGAGTGAGTGAGTGTAGGTTTAGGGGGTTTTGGGGGGTGCAGGAATAGGGGACAGGCTTAGGGGGTGGGTTTAGGGGGGTGCGGGAATAGGGGACAGGCTTAGGGGGTGGGTTTAGGGGGGTGCAGGAATAGGGGACAGGCTTAGGGGGGGTTTTGGGGGGACAGGCTTGGAGGGGGGTGCTGGGGGTGTGTGGGAATAGGGAGACATGCTTGAGGGGGTTTAGGGGGGTGCAGGAGTAGGGGGGTTTAGGGGTGTGTGGGAATAGGGGGACAGGCTTGGGTGGGGGTTTAGGGGGGTGTGGGAATAGTGGGACATGCTTGAGGGGGTTTAGGAGGGTGCAGGAGTAGGGGGGGTGATACAATAATAAACTCTTGATTGATATTGATGAATTGATTAGGGGGGTGCGGGAATAAGGGGACAGGCTTAGGGGGTGGGTTTAGGGGGGTGCGGGAATAGGGGGACAGTCTTGGGGGGTGCGGGCATAGGGGACAGGATTGGGGGGGGTTTAAAGATGGGTGAGAGGTTTCGGGGGGTGCGGGAGTTGGGGGACAGGCTTGGGGGGGTTTAGGGTTGTGCGGGAGTAGGGGGACAGGCTTGGGGGGTGCGGGAATAGGGGGACAGGCTTTCTACCCACCCCAAGCCTGTCCCCCTATTTCCGCTCGTGACTACAATGGAGATCTTATATTGCATTTATTTACTGTCTAGGTATTCCAAGCACACACACCTGCATACTTATTAGTGCTGGTGACTGTACAATGGAGATCTTATAATATTGCATTTATTTACTACTGTCTCTAGCTAGGTCTTCGAAGCACACACACTTGCATACTTAACAGTACTCGTGACTGTATCTTGTCATCTATTTATATTACAGCTACCTGGCCAAAGGTATAGTGGAGAAGCTGGAGGTTATCAACAAGAAGTGGGTACGAATTAAACTTATGCCTGGCAACCAAGTGGAAGGTGCCGTGAGTATTGTGTTAGATCAGCTTTGTGTTGTTGTTATTGTTATTATTATTATTATTGTTTATATTGTTATTGTTATTATTATTATTATTATTGTTTTTAATGTTATTGTTATTATTATTATTATTGTTGTTGTCATCAGTTTTTATTATTATTGTTTTTATTGTTATTGTTATTATTATTATTATTATTGTTGTTGTCATCAGTTTTTATTATTATTATTATCATTGTTTTTGTTATTGTTGTTATTATTATTATTATTACTATTATTATTATTATTATTATCATTGTTTTTGTTATTATTGTTGTTATTATTATTATTATTACTATTATTATTATTATTATTATCATTGTTTTTGTTATTATTGTTGTTATTATTATTATTATTACTATTATTATCATTGAATTTATTTTTATTGTTTTTATTTTTATTATTTTTATTATTATTATTATTATTATCATTGTTTTTATCATTATTATTATTATTATTATTATTATTATTATTATTGTTGCAGTGCTGTTCTCTCTCTCTCTCTCCTTTTCTCCTTATTTCACCTCTTTCCTCCATCTCTCTATCTTTATCTTTACCTTTCTCTCTCTCTCTCCCTCCTTATTTTACCTCTTGCCTCCATCTCTCTATCTCTCCCTCCTTATTTCACATCTTTCCTCCATCTTTCTATCTTTACCTCTCTCTCTCTTCTTCCATCTCTCCCCACGCCCCCACAACTCCTCCGTATCTAATCCCCCCCCCCTCCCCCCACAAACAAACAGACAACACCGTGGTTCAGCATAGGGTCGGTGGACGCCTTCGAACGCAACGTTGAGACGGCACAGATGGAGGCCGGGATTGAACCCACCAACTTCATTCCCGTCGTGTACAAGAATGAATTGGAAGCCTCTACGCTAACCTCATTCCTCCCTACGTTACTCATTATTGGTAAGTGGCGGTGTAAAAAATCTGTTTATTCTGTCTCTGTTAAAAATCTGTTTATTCTGTCTCTCTGTTAAAAATCTGTTTATTCTGTCTCTCTGTTAAAAATCTGTTTATTCTGTCTCTCTGTTAAAAATCTGTTTATTCTGTCTCTCTGTTAAAAATCTGTTTATTCTGTCTCTCTGTTAAAAATCTGTTTATTCTGTCTCTGTTAAAAATCTGTTTATTTTGTCTCTCTGTTAAAAATCTGTTTATTCTGTCTCTCTGTTAAAAATCTGTTTATTCTGTCTCTCTGTTAAAAATCTGTTTATTCTGTCTCTCTCTTATATATCTTTTAACACTGTCTTCCCCTTCCGACTGTACCGAGAGCGTATAATTAATCCCCCCCTTCAATTTATTTTGCATGTGTGTTGCAGGGTTCCTGATCTTCATGATGCGAAGGTCGGCACAGATGATGGGCGGTTCAGGCAGCAGAAGGGGAGGTGGACTGTTTGGTGGTGTAATGGAGTCCACAGCAAAGATGGTCAACCCAGCGGACATTGGAGTCAAATTCCAGTAAGTACAGCAAGCACAAAAAAACAAACTATATATATAGGTCCTCAATATATAGATGATTATATTTTTTAGCACAATCATTTTTTTTTAACACAGGTTCAGTACATCACTTACTTTGTCTGTTATGGTAATGAATAACAGAAGAAGCCTGGGAAAACATATATTTACTGATCTTCAATGAGGGACTAAGTGTAAAATAATAAGTGGTGTATAATGAATAACAGAAGAAGCCTGGGAAAACATTTATGTACTAGTGTAAAATAAAGTGGTGGGTAGGGAATAACAGAAGTAGTCTGGGAAAACATATATTTACTGATCTTCAATGAGGGACTAAGTGTAAAATAATAAGTGGTGGATAATGAATAACAGAAGCACTAGGGAACCACTTACTGATCTTCAATGAGGAACCGAGTGTAAAATGAAGTGGTTGTGTAATGGCCGGACCTGAGAGTTAAAGGCGGAATTTGAAAGCTACACCAATGGAGTACTTCTTTGGCTTACCCGGTAGAGTTACCGCCTGAGATTTCTGTGGTCCGGGGTTCGATTCCCCGTGGGTACAACTAGAATTTAAATGGATCAATTTCTGGGTCTGACTTACTTGGTTGATTTGATTCTTCCTTGATTGATTGATTGGGATTATTACACTGGATACAGACATATTTATTCATTGCATATTTATTCTTCAGAACTTAGATGTGTTTGTTTACCTTTTTTTCAGGGATGTAGCCGGGTGTGAAGAAGCCAAAGTGGAGATCATGGAATTTGTCAACTTCCTCAAGAACCCACAGCAGTATACAGAGCTGGGTGCAAAGATTCCCAAAGGGGCCATTCTCACAGGTACTGACACATTATTATTATTATTATTATTATTATTATATGTAAACATTAGATACTTCAGCCTGGATAAGCCATAAATTAACACGTGTATTAGGGATAAAGTGGAGAAACTCTTAAGTTAATGGAAGTATCATATAATGGCAGTGATGAAAAAAGTTAAATTATACACAGGTAAAGTAAGGATCACAAGTTTCTATACCTTTATATTTTTTAAGTTATCAGTCTTTGTCCTGTAGGCAGAGCTGCAAAACATATTCTTAAAATATCTGGAACATTTTTATACAGACAGTCTGTTAAAAAATATAAATGTGGAGGTATCATTGCTCTATGTACTTCTTCGAGGAAAAGGCTTCTCGTCGCTCAATTGGTTCTGCAAAATAATGCAAATTGAGCGACAGAAGTTTAATAATTTGACCCTAGATCATTTTACAGCCATTGTTATATCCTCATATGTCCCTCCCTCCCTCCACCCTGACCTGACCTGACCTGACCTTTCTTGATGCCAATAGGTCCTCCTGGCACTGGTAAGACTCTCCTGGCCAAGGCTACGTCCGGTGAGGCCAACGTTCCCTTCATCTACGTATCCGGTTCTGAGTTCCTCGAGATGTTCGTCGGTGTTGGACCTTCAAGGGTTAGTTAGTCTTGGCCTTTATTTACTCAACTCCATTTTTGTATTGTGTTATAATTTTTGTATTGTGTTATAATTTTTGTATTGTTATAATTTTTGTATTGTTATAATTTTTGTATTATGTTATAATTTTTGTATTGTGTTATAATTTTTGTATATTTTTTATAATTTTTGTATTGTTATAATTTTTGTATTGTGTTATAATTTTTGTATTGTGTTATAATTTTTGTATTGTGTTATAATTTTTGTATTGTGTTATAATTATTGTATATTTTTTATAATTTTTGTATTGTTTAATTTTTGTATTGTGTTATAATTTTTGTATTGTGTTATAATTTTTGTATTGTGTTATAATTTTTGTATTGTGTTATAATTATTGTATATTTTTTATAATTTTTGTATTGTTTAATTTTTGTATTGTGTTATAATTTTTGTATTGTGTTATAATTTTTGTATTGTGTTATAATTTTTGTATTGTGTTATAATTTTTGTATTGTGTTATAATTTTTGTATTGTTATAATTTTTGTATTGTGTTATAATTTTTGTATTGTTATAATTTTTGTATTGTGTTATAATTTTTGTATTGTTATAATTTTTGTATTGTGTTATAATTTTTGTATATTTTTTATAATTTTTGTATTGTTATAATTTTTGTATTGTGTTATAATTTTTGTATTGTGTTATAATTTTTGTATTGTGTTATAATTTTTGTATTGTGTTATAATTTTTGTATTGTGTTATAATTTTTGTATTGTGTTATAATTTTTGTATTGTGTTATAATTTTTGTATTGTGTTATAATTTTTGTATTGTGTTATAATTTTTGTATTGTTATAATTTTTGTATTGTGTTATAATTTTTGTATATTTTTTATAATTTTTGTATTGTTATAATTTTTGTATTGTTATAATTTTTGTATTGTGTTATAATTTTTGTATTGTTATAATTTTTGTATTATAATTTTTGTATTGTTATAATTTTTGTATTGTTATAATTTTTGTATATTTTTTATAATTTTTGTATTGTGTTATAATTTTTGTATTGTGTTATAATTATTGTATATTTTTTATAATTTTTGTATTGTTATAATTTTAGTTGCAGAATATAGTGGTAATCTTGGTCTGTACTCTACTCCAGTTTGTATTTTATTATTATTATGTTTTTTGTTGCAGAATGTATGTAGTGGCAATTAAATTAACTTACTCCTCCTCAGGTACGAGACATGTTCGCCATGGCCCGTAAGAATGCCCCCTGTATTCTCTTCATGGACGAGATCGACGCGGTGGGACGCAAGAGGGGAGGCAGGAGCTTCGGCGGTCACTCGGAACAAGAGAACACACTCAATCAACTGCTGGTGGAGATGGATGGTGAGGCGCTTGTGTTGTGTTGTGTTGTGTTGTGTGTGTGAGATAATGTTGTGTTGTGTTGTGTTGTGTGTGAGAGAAGATGTTGTGTTGTGTTGTGTTGTGTGTGTGTGAAAATGTTGTGTTGTGTTGTGTTGTGTGTGTGTGAGAGAAAATGTTGTGTTGTGTATTTGTGTGTGTGAGAGAATGTTGTGTTGTGTTGTGTGTGTGAGATAATGTTGTGTTGTGTTGTGTTGTGTGTGAGATAATGTTGTGTTGTGTTGTGTTGTGTGTGTGTGAAAATGTTGTGCTGTGTTGTGTTGTGTGTGTGTGAAAATGTTGTGTTGTGTTGTGTTGTGTGTGTGTGAAAATGTTGTGTGGTGTGTTTTGTGTGTGTTTGTGTGAGAAAATATTGTGTGTTGTGTTTGTTTTGTTGTATGTGTTGTTTTGTGAATGAAAAAATGTTGTTTCTCCTTCCTTCCTTCCTTCCTTCCTTCCTTCCTCCCTCTAAGGCTTCAACACCACATTGAATGATATATTGTACTGAGAATGGAGTACCAATTTTAATGTATAGGGAAATTCATAAAGATAATATTGTGTTGTGTGTGTTTGTGTGAGAAAATGTTGTGTTGTGTTGTGTTTGTTTTGTTGTGTTTGTTGTGTGTTTGTGTGTGTGTGTGTGAGAAAATGTTGTGTTGTTGTGTTGTGTTTGTTTTGTTGTGTTTGTTGTGTGTGTTGTGTGTTTGTGTGTGTGTGTGTGAGAAAATGTTGTGTTGTGGTGTTTGTTTGTTTGTTTGTGTGTGTTTGCTTTGTGTTTGTGTGTGTGTGTGTGAGAAAATGTTGTGTTGTGGTGTTTGTTTGTTTGTGTGTGTTTGCTTTGTGTGTGTGTGTGTGAGAAAATGTTGTGTTGTGGTGTTTGTTTGTTTGTGTGTGTTGTGTTGTGTGTGAAAAAAATGTTGTCAAGGTTTTAACTCCATCTTGTATCTATCTATAGTTTATCTGTGTATAAAGGAAGTCTGTACAAACAAGAATATAGAGTAATCCATAAAGATAATATTGACGTATCTCCCTTTCCCAATCTTGTATCTATAGTTTTTCTGTGTATAAAAAAGGATAGTTAAAAGAGATAATGTGGATATATATATATTTATTTTCTCTCCTCCTCGCTTCCCAGGTTTAAACACACACACACACACAATATTAAAATACATACACACACAATATTAAAATACACACATTCACACAATATCAAAATACACACACACACACACACACAATATAGTTACAAATTAGGATACACTAGTCTATAAAAAAATATAATATTGATGTAATGTAGGTTGTCTGTATATAAAGGGAGTCTTATGTACAGTTGTCAAAAGAGGAATTGCAACAAATCTTGATGTAACTTTAACCATAGTAATATCCACAACTATTTGTATGGACTATAAGCATGTATAACAGAAGGAAATATACATAATTATCCTTCTGTAATACATACTTATAATCCCTACAAACAACTATGGACATTAAATATATATTAATGTTCTATCAATAGTTGTTGCAATTCCTCTTTTGGCAACTGTACAAACTAAGATATTCCATAAAGATAATAATACTAATGATATTTCTCCCTCTCTTCCTTCACTCATCCCAAGGTTTCAACACCACATCCAATGTCGTGGTTCTGGCGGCCACCAACAGAGTGGACATATTGGACAAGGCTCTGCTCAGGCCCGGCAGATTCGACCGTCAGATCTTCGTCCCGCCGCCAGACATCAAGGGTCGAGCCTCCATCTTCAAGGTCCACCTCGGGCCCCTCAAGACCAACCTGGAGAAGGAGGGGCTGGCCCGCAAGATGGCCGCCCTCACACCTGGCTTCACTGGTTGGTTAATTCTCTCTAACAATTGTGTTTTGGTACAGCCACAATTAAATATCCACTGACACTTTCCTTCTATTGTAGTAAATATCTTGGTAATAAAGAACAACACGTGTATGATTTTGCAGCACCTCATAATAATAATAATAATATCCACCCACACTTTCCTTCTATTGTAGTAAATATCTTGGTAATATAGAATAACACGTGTATGATTTTGCAGCACCTCATAGTAATAATTTAGGGGGTTGCTTGAGTTGACATAAGATGATGTTGTATGATTATATTTTAATATGATACCGATTTATTTGTACGATTGAAGGAAGGAAAGTGTCGGTGGATATTTGATTGTGGCTGTACATTAGAGTACCTTAATACCTCCTAACTATCCCAGGAAACAAATTATGTAACTTGGTGTTATTAATATGGGATCTTTTTCATGGCATAGTTTGGAGGAATCAGTAACCTTTCAGTTTAAGTTTACCCAAATGAGATTCACCCCATAAGTTTAATGGGTGTATTGACTTGTTCATTCTCTATGGTGGTTTAAATTTAATGGCAAGAACATGAATAAGTACTTGTATAAACTGCCTCTTCATTCTACACTCAGTCCCTCATTGTTATTCATTACCATACAGACCAAGTGATTTACTGACCCTGTTTTAAAAGGATAGTGATAAATTTATTCATCTTGACAATATGGAGGGCCTATTAATTATAAGTGATTTTTGAGCTTATGTCAAAAAGATAGTGATAATCAAGGGAGTACTGAAACAGATTATAGTGACATTCTTTTTTGACTACAGGTGTTGAAAATGGAAATCTATGAAGTGAATTTTATGAATATTCTTTGTGACCGCAGGCGCTGACATCAGCAATGTGTGCAACGAGGCAGCGCTGATCGCCGCCCGTGATGCCCAGACTGACATCACACTCAGGAACTTTGAGTCTGCCATTGAGAGGGTTGTGGCCGGCATGGAGAAGAAGACCAACGTACTGCAGCCAGCTGAGAAGAGAACCGTGGCTTTCCATGAGGCTGGACATGCTGTGTGTGGTTGGTTCCTAGAGCATGCTGACCCTCTCTTGAAGGTGTGTTGGTGTTGGATCTGGTCATGGAGGTAGTATAGGTGGAGTGGCCATGGCTCACTAATCCAGGGGAGTAAAGTGAAGCCGCCAAACTGTCATTTTCGGCGCCTTCAATATGGCGGACACCAAGATATGTTTCAGTAAAAGTGGACTTCTGACCTGACTTACAAAGGTATGCGCCATCTTGAAGGTGCCGGAAATGACAGATTGGTGGCTTCACAAATCAGGTCCTACTGGCGACTCCACCTATACTACCTCCATGGATCTGGTAATGTTATAATTCTGTATGTAACAAACACTCCTAATGCCAAGCTGCTTCTAAAGGCTCTAGCTATGAACACTTATCTAGTAGACCCTTGATATACTGGGAATAAATACTTTTATTCGCCATTTCATTTTACACGCAGTCCCTCATTAAAATAAACAAATATTTTCACATGCTGCTTCTGTTATTCATTGCCATACAGACTAAGTGATTTTATTGAACAGGTGTTAAAAAGATTGTGCTAAATTTAATAATCT
Organism: Petrolisthes cinctipes; assembly: GCA_033782935.1. Lineage (NCBI taxonomy): Eukaryota > Metazoa > Arthropoda > Malacostraca > Decapoda > Porcellanidae > Petrolisthes > Petrolisthes cinctipes. The sequence continues at coordinate 51,183 of JAWQEG010004274.1, forward strand.
TGTATCAAGGGCCAAATGTAAATAGTATCTTTGCCTGCTGTATTAAACACTACATATTATTCTATCTTACAGGTGTCCATCATTCCACGTGGTAAGGGTTTGGGTTATGCCCAGTACCTGCCCAAGGAACAGTTCCTCTTCACTCAGGAGCAGCTCTTTGACCGTATGTGTGTCATGCTTGGAGGCCGTGTGTCCGAGAGCATCTTCTTCGGTGCCGTCACTACCGGAGCTCAGGACGACTTGCAGAAGGTCACCCGTAGTGCTTATGCCCAGGTTGGTTTATTGGTTATTGTTGTTAATGTTATCCCGGGGTAGAATGGTCTCCTGCCCCACACACCCCTGGTACACTCTGTTTGCAGTGAAAAAACAAATTAAATTTAAGGAAGGGCTACATGTCCCTATTTATATGCCTGGGCTACCAAAGCACATAATAATATCAATAGTTGAAAAATGACTTGTCACCTTGCAGACCACTTCAGAGCATCCCACCCCTGATTTTACAATGATTTCCTTAATGACATAATTACACTATATTGAGCCTTATGAGGGACAATCTCCTTTCTTAACCAAATTATCTTTCTATCCTCCAACCTCCTAACTAAACCAAATTATCTTTCTCATATTCTACAACCTCCTCTTTTAACCAAATTATTTTTCTCTCTCACCAACCTCCTGTCTTAACCAAATTATCCTTCCCTCTGTCTCTCCTAGTAACTAAACCAAATTATCCCTCCCTATCTCACATACTTTCTCTCTAAACCAAATTATCTTTCTTTCTAAGCGACATTATTCTATCTCCCTAAATATTATTCCCTCTCACCAACCTCCTCTTAACCAAATTATCTTTCTTTCTAAGCCACATTATTCTATCTCCCTAAATATTATTCCCTCTCGCCAACCTCCTCTTTTCGTCCAGGTTGTGCAGTACGGTATGAACGAGAGGATCGGCCAGAGGGTGTACCAGCTACCCGAACCAGGGGAGATGGTGATGGAGAAGCCGTACAGCGAGATGACAGCCCAGGTCATTGACGAGGAGGTGAAGGAACTCATAGACCGTGCCTACTCCAAGACACTCAGCCTGCTCACTGACAAGAAGGAGTGTATTCAGAAGGTGAAGAGGCTTACTATATTGTACTATATTTCTGACATAGTTTGGAAGAATCGGTAGCTTTCCAATTCACAAACAATAGTATCTCCCATTAAGATAAGACTAATTAACATCATGGCTTACCTCGTCCATCCTTCAGTAGCCTTGTAATTCACCAACAATACAATCTCCCATTATTAAAATAAGACTAATTAACATCATGGCTTACCTCGTCTGTCCTTCAGTAGCCTTCTAATTCACAAACAATAGAATATCTCATTAAGATAAGACTAATTAACATCATGGCTTACCTCGTCTGTCCTTCAGGTTGCCGAGCGTCTTCTGGAGCGCGAGATCCTGAGTCGGGAGGACATGAACGAACTGCTGGGAGCTCGGCCCTTCAAGGAGAAGTCGACCTATGAGGAGTTTGTGGAAGGCACTGGCAGTTTTGAGGAGGACACCACACTCCCTGAGGGTCTGAGGGAGTGGAACAAAACCAGGGAGGAGGGGCAGAAGAAGGAGGATAATAATAAGGATAAAATGTCATGAAGGAGGGGCAATAGGAGGAGGATAATAATAATGATTAAATGTCATGAAGGAGGAGAAGAGGTGGTGCAGAAAAAAAGATGATAATGTAATGAAGGATCTGAGTAGAGAGAGAGGAAGGACAGAATAATAATAATAATAAGGATAAATATTATGAACAATGATGTGAAGAGGAAGAGAAATATATATATAAATAATGCTATGAGTAGTGAAAAGATAACTAAATATCGCTATGAGTAGAGTCGATGTTTGTCGTGTAAAATATAGAAGAAATGCACTTGCTGGAACTATTAAAATATATTAACAGTACTGGTAAATTATTATGAGGAGAAAATTGAGAAGGGTATAACCGAGGAATAAATAATGCTTAGGTGATACACAAAGATGAAGTTATACCCTTGATATAATACTAATAAATACTTGTATCAATCACTTCATTTTACATTCAGTCCCTCATTGAAGACAACCAACACTAATGTCTTCCCAGACTACTGTTATTCATTCATTACCATACAGACTAAAAGGGGAGATTAACTTGTTGGTAAATTGGAAGGCTAATGATTCCTCCAAACTATGCCACGGAAACAGATGATGACCTTAAATATTACAAATAGGGGGATCTGTTTCATGGCGTGGTTTCATTGGAGGGATACGAGACCTTTCCAATTCACCAACACGAGAATCTTCCCTTAAGGTGGTAATTCGTTTTTGGTACATTGGAGTGCCTTGATTCCTCCAAAGTATGCTAGGAAACAACAGGACCAGAAAAGCAAAAGTAATGGTGTTCTGTTGTTGCTTGGAATAGTTTGAAGGATTTAGTTGCTCCAGATTTACCAACACAAAATTTTCCCCCTTAAGGACCCTGTGATCATGTATGATAGATGGTTGGTGGCTTCTGATTCCTCCTGACTATGCCACAAAACAAGCTCCTTCCATATAGGTGGTGTTTCGTTGCAATATTTGAAGGACTCGCTAACCTCCAATTTTCTGACTACATCATCATGGGGTTCCTTAATTAACTCTTTGCCGTTCCGATGACGGGGGTTTGACTGTCATCAATTTTTTATGCTACAATGTACAGAGGACAGCCTTGCCCGTCATAAAATAAATAATTTCTAACTAAATGTTTTCTCGCCCCTATTGTGTTTGATGACGGGCGCTTGGTGTGAATAGATATTGTCAACGAATGGAAAACAGAAATAAAAAAAGTTATTATGAACGAATGGAAAACAGAAAAAAAAAAGTTATGAACGAATGGAAAACAGAAAAAAAAAGATATGGTCTCTATTTGGTGTTTTTTTTACCAGTTTCAAGTTATTATGAACGAATGGAAAACAAAAAAAAAGTTATGAGCGAATAGAAAAAAAAAAAAAAAAAAATATGGTCTCCATTTGGTATTTTTTTTACCAGTTTTTATTCATTGTAATTCACCATATCATAATATAAATGGATGCAATGGAAATTTATTCAGCTACACTACAGAGCAATCAAAGTTATTCTAAATCTTGCTATTCTTTGTCGCAGTTTTTGAACAGTAGGGTGTAAAATGTTTGCTTGTCGTCGGCTAACATTCTACTCACCATTATTGATTGCATTTTACTTTGTGTTTATTACTTTTTTTTTGTTTAACATAGAATGACATTAGTACAACTCTCAATGATGCTTTAAAACAAGACCAGAATAATCAGCTTCCTATGAACATTAGTAAGTGAACTATGAGTGGTAGAATGACAACATCTATATGCAAAACGAAAACCAGCAGAGGTGTCGTGTGTTGCCCGATTTTTTTGACACTGGTGGGACGGCAAAGGATTAATTAAGTGATCTACTGAGTTTGTGTGTGTTAAATGACCAAGAGTACAATGTTGGTGGTAAATCTGGAGCAACTGATTCCTCCAAACCCTTCCAAGCAACAACAACAGGCCACCATTATTTGTGTTAAATCTGGCTTCGTTTCCTGGTATACTTTAGAGGAATCATGACACTCCTATGTACCATAAGTATACTATCCCCTTAAATATTATGTAATGTTAGTGTTTTATCAAGGGCCAACTGTAGTATGGATTATGTAATAACTGAGAGAGTACATTAGGGTGCCTTGAATTCTCCAAACCATGCCAGGAAACAGGACCAGGTTAACAATAATAATAATAATGGAGTCCTATTGTTGCTTGGAATAGTTTGCAGGAATTAGTTAATCCAGATTTACCACCAACACTATTATTATCATCCCCTTAAGGAAAGTACTCTACCTCTTTTTGGTGAATTGGATGGCTAATGATTCCTCACAAACTATTTCAGGAAACAAATCACCTCAACGTTACTATGAGGGGATCTGTTTCGTGACATAGTTAGGAGGAATTGGAGAAGCCTTCTACACATACATGGTGGGGAGGGATAGCATGCTCTTGTAACCTTGGGGTTTTTTTCGGGGGTGCGGGAGTAGGGGGACAGGCTTGGGGGGGGGGGGGGGGGGGGTTAGGGAGGTGCGGGAATATGGGACAGGCTTTCCACTCACCCCAAGCCTGTCACCCCTACTCCCGCACGCCCCAAACTCCCCCCCCCCCCCCCAAGCCTGTCCCCCTATTCCCGCACCCCCTTAAGGAGGTAATTCTTTTTTGGTACATTGGAGTGCCTTGATTCCTCCAAAGTATGCCAGGAAACAACAGGACCAGAAGAGCAAAAATAATGGTGTTCTGTTGTTGCTTGGAATAGTTTGGAGGATTCATTTGCTCCAGATTTACCAACACAAAATTTCCTCCTTAAGTACATGAGATGGACTCGAATTTCTGCTGCCGGCTGTACATGGCCTTGCTCGGATGCAGTTTCAGATCAGGGATGGACAACTCATTCATGTATTATTGTATGTACAGTTTGTTAATAAATAGTAAATATGAAAAAAGACAAACCTTATCTTTCTTTCTCTCTAAACCTTCATAATAATTATAGAAAGATGGATTATTGATACATTAGACCCGTGTTTTAATAATGCTAATAAATACTAATATTGACTACATTTTAAACAGCTTAATTTTACCATTTGGACAATACACACAACCATTATATTTAACCAACATATTTTTCTAGCGTATATTCCTCTGTTTCTGTACAGGTTTGGGGGGGGTTTTGGGGGGTGCAGGAGTAGGGGGACAAACCAATACCACTGTGGAATCGACCCTTGGAAAATAATAAAGCCTTACAAGTGTGGTTGGTTGGGAAGCTAACAAACAAATACCACTGTGGAATCGACCCTTGGAAAATAATAAAGCCTTACAAGTGTGGTTGGTTGGGAAGCTAACAAACAAATACCACTGTGGAATCGACCCTTGGAAAATAATAAAGCCTTACAAGTGTGGTTGGTTGGGAAGCTAACAAACCAATACCACTGTGGAATCGACCCTTGGAAAATAATAAAGCCTTACAAGTGTGGTTGGTTGGGAAGCTAACAAACAAATACCACTGTGGAATCGACCCTTGGAAAATATTGAAGCCTTACAAGTGTGGTTGGTTTGGAAGCTAACAAACCAATACCACTGTGGAATCAACCCAATGCCTATCTGACTGGTGTGTCATATTGGGTTTTGGGCTAACCTAACCTAACCTAACCTAACCTAACCTAACCTAACCTAAACCTAACCTAACCTAACCTAACCCGCATCAGACTATCGGGACCCAACCTGGGCAAACTACCTTGACCTAACCTGGGCAAATTACTGGGAACTAACTGTGGTAAAATAAAATACTGGGACCTAGCTGGATCTGGCAACACTGCTACAAAATGGCAATATTCTAGATAAATACCAAGAATTGATGGTAGTGATTATAATATCCCATTCAAGAACATTGATGGTGTATACGATGGTGTGGTACCGGTACGATGACTCCATACATAGATAAACAACACAGCCGTCGTACCGTTACCACACCATCGTATACACCACGGATAATCTTGAATACGGCCCAATATAAATAAAGGCATAATATTATATACTTATTCATCGTATCACTCCATGTTCTTCATAATTAAAAAGGTATTATTTACTTACATTATTTACTTACATATCCAACGTGTCAGTACATTATATTATAAAGTCATTATTTACTTACATATTCAACGTGTTAGTACATTATTATAAAGGCCTTATTTACTTACATATCCATCGTGTTAGTACATTATTTACTTACATATCCATCGTGTTAGTACATTATTATTATTATAAAAGGTATTATTTACTTACATATACAACGTGTTAGTACATCACAAAAAGCCTTATTTACTTACATATCCATCGTGTCAGTACATCTATTGTGTCAGTAGTTATTCTTCACCATCTCTGGAGTCCTTATTCGTGTTCATTCTGCCATTATATTGACGATAAAAGGTCAAATAATAGCGATAAATTTAATAGGTGTTGGTTCTGTCAAGCCGTCTGTCATGTGTTGAGGTGGCGGCCATCTTTGTTGTTATTGTCAGCGTTGCCAATGTTTCAGTGTGCAAAACCCGCCCAAAAAGTAGCCAATTATTCCTGTTGTCAGAGTTGCCAATGACTCAGTGTGCAAAACCCGCCCAAAATATAGCCGATTATTCCTGTTACCAGCGTTGCCAATCACCGCCAGTGTAAAACTTGCCCCCCAAAATAGCCAATTATCACAGAGCTACAAACCTAGAGAGCTTAACCCTGTGTTATTAGATAGGGGAGGAGTGTCACAAGTCGGCGGCCATTTTGAATAGCCCTTTGGCGCGCGCTTTGAACTCCCGTACGTACTTGTATAGTTTGTTTCTATCCACAGTTATTGACATTTCCCTGATTTGTAAAGCATTGTATCTTGTTATTTAATTATGCAGGTTTTGTTAAATCAATTAACAAGGCTAAGGTAATGTCCATACGGAAAATTATGCAAAGAAATTAAACTTAAACTGGTTTATTAAACAAGACAAATATATATAACTGTAATCTGTCTCCCTCTCCCTCCACTTACCTTACATACATACATACATATTACTCTAGTGTGACATTCATACATACATACATATTACTCTAGTGTGACATACATACATACATATTATTCTAGTGTGACATATACATGCATACATATTACTCTAGTATGACATACATACATACACACATTCTAGTGTGACATGCATATATACACACATATTACTCTAGTGTGACATACATACATTCATACTGAACAATGTGAACATAAAATACTTATCATAATAGAGATTAAGTATGTTGTATATCTATATTATAAGAAGGTGACTGTGGATGAGAGCCAACGATAGTTTTGTTTATCTAACTCATTTCACCTATTAACCGAAATGTATTTATATTTAATCAGCCATTCACTGATATATCGGTTAAAGAAATGATCAACAGCAACAAAGAGTTCCATGGTGACATGTCTGTAAAGTACGCCTGGCAACTCCGTTTTTCTTCGTTTGTCGGACATTATCTCGCGTAAGGATGCCTCCTCGCTCCCTTAGGTAATACTGTACGATAGTTTGGGTTAAGACTCCTTTAACTCGTTAGTGAATAGCTCTCTCACCCGCTAAGGTCCCTTAACGTCGCTAAGGTCTCGTAACTGCGTTAGTGAATCCGGCCCCTGGCAGGCTGGCAGACATTCTTGAGATGTCTATATGCAAGCTAAGATGATATCCATTTGTTCATTAGATAGAAGAGGAATTGTAGAAATAATTCCTATTAATAACTCAATTTTAGGGTAGTTGGCGCTTGACTTGTTGTAACAGTTAGGGCTACATATATGTTATACCTCCATGCCTCGCCCCCATTTTTCGGGATATCCAATGAATAAAATACAAACTATCTTATATTTTTAGTCCCAAAAATTATAATTGGTATATTAATGTTATTCAATGATAAACATATTGGAGATAAAAGTAGCTATCTTGCTCCAATATATGACCAAGGGAGCTGATTACCATGGAGGTATAATATAGATATATTATACGTCCATGCTGACTACTCCCTATATGTTGCCATGGTCACCACAAAGGGCTGACTACTACATTGATATGTCTTAATAGTATTCAATGATAAGCATATTGGTGATAATAGTGGTTATCTTTGCTCCTAAATATGACCAAAGGAGTTGACAACTAATAATTATACAGGGTCAGCAGGTTGTTGGCAGAAGTTATGCCTTTTGATCGGCACTTCCTGATGTGTTCACTATTATAAGTTATTGTGGTCTGGGTCTTGTTTTAATTTTTCTGTTACACTATACATGTTGCCGTGGGTGTGACTGACTCTGCGGGACCTTAAACTTGAAACTTGAAACTTGAAACTTGAAACTTGAAACTTGAAACTGACTGACTCATACCAAGCCGTGACAACAACGACGACGACGACGTTTGTTTACATTTTGAAAGGCCAAGACGCTGAGTTGTTGGTTTGTTATTTTATTTCCTCACGTCATTCCTCTTATGTTTATTATAGTTTATAGGTTATTGATGGTGTGGTACTAATACGATGGCTCCATAGATAAATAACAGAGCCATCGTACCGGTACCACGCCATCGTATACACCATGAATGATCTTGAATATTGCCCAAGGGATGATGATGATGGTACAATATTCGTGGTGTTTACGATGGTATGGTACCGGTACGATGGCTCCATAGATAAACAACAGAGCCATCGTACCGGTACCACGCCATCGTATACACCATGAATGTTCTTGAATATGGCCCATTCTGTCACATTCCAGTCACATTAACTTTCCTCCCATGGCATTTTAGTGTTTTAATTATAACGAGTTTTTTTTCCAAGAACATTCATGGTGTATACGATGATGTGGTACCGGTACGATGGCTCTGTTGTTTGTGTATGGAGCCGTCGTACCGATACCACACCATCGTCAACAACACCACGAATGTTCTTGAATATGGTCCAATTTACCTCGGCAAGACCTGCATAATTGGACCAAATTGTCTACATTTATCTTCAGTATTATGGAAATTATGAAGCAATGTTCGGTCTCAATATACGTCAGAGTCGACCCATTGTATTTGTTGTAGGGGTGTAGCCTGTATTTTTATATTAATTTACGAATATGTAAATTCTTCCTGTAATTTTTATAGCATACAGGAGTCTGAAATATTAATTGTATGGTATTTACTGTACTAACTTTATAATTGACTGTACCGTACTCATTAAAGGCATTATTTATATAGACCTATGCACCTACAGTATTATTTTGTATACTCTCTGATATTTTATTCATAGGATGGTTAATATTTATACCTCTCACATATTTTATTTACAGGATTTATGGAGGATATGTGTTACAGTATTTACAATGTGTCACTGTAATGCAGGATGGAGGATAATTATGTATTGCAGTATATACAGTGTGAAACTAATAATACAGAATGGAGGATAATTATGTATTGCAGTATTTACAGTGTGAAACTAATAATACAGAATGGAGGATAATTATGTATTGCAGTATTTACAGTGTGAAACTAATAATACAGAATGGAGGATAATTATGTATTGCAGTATTTACAGTGTGAAACTAATAATACAGAATGGAGGATAATTATATATTACAGGATTTTTCAGCAGAATGGAGGATAATTATATATTGCAGTATTTACAGTGCGAGACTTTAATTACAGGATGGACGAGTTTGACTTCTTAGATGTTTTGCGTGTTGTAGCAGTAGCGAGGACTGGTGGTGGTGGCGGCGGCGGCGGCGGGGGGATGCAGGAGTGTCAGGGTGTTCATACCGACCCAACGCAGTACTATCCACACATTGACCAGCCACAGAACAGGTCCGTTAGTTAAGTATTCCTGGTGTATTTTTTTTATATTTTTTATTTATTTATCTATTTTTTTTTTTTTTTATCTCGACCTCGGGACTGTAGGGTTAAGTATTCCTGGTGTATTTTTTTTATTTTTTATTTATTTATCTATTTTTTTTTTTTTTACCTCAACCTCGGGACTGTAGGGTGTGAGTCAGTAGCCCGTGACTCTTGTGAGGCCCCGATTATTATTATTATTGGGTGTCGCACTAGATGAGACAGTGGAGCTTGGTGGTGGTGGTGATGTTGGTACCATAGCTTCTCTTCTGTCCCACTAGATGACCACCACACCTTATTATTATATACACCTCACTATACAGGAGACAAGAGGAGTTACACACACACACACACACACACTCTAGATGAGACAGTGGAGCTTCATGGTGGTGGTGATGTTGGTACCGTAGCTTCTCTTCTGTCCCACTAGATGACCACCACACCTTATTTATACACCTCACTATATATACCGTACAGGAGATATGACGATGATATGGGAAAACTTTATATAATGCAGTATATATATATTTGTTACAGAGGTCATGAAAATATGATGGGAGGTGAGGCAGGATCTTCCCCCGACCTTTACAGACAGACACACACAGCCAGAGATGGAAGAGGTAAGTAAGTGTATTTATTGACTTAGGAATATGTTGGTAAAAAAAAAAAGTTATTGTATTGTGGATGATATATATACTAGGAAAGGAGGCAAAATTCACCATTCAAGGCTGTTTTGGTCCCTGGGAAAGATGAGGAAAAGAAAGTATCATTAGTAATTATCCAAGTAAAATGTACAGTCGTGGTCAAAAATAATCATCCATATAGGGGTAACTGACGTAAGATTTTGACAGCTTCCCTGTGTTCCTAAGCTGATAAAACTTTCCAATAAATAGGTTAAGTACCATCGTTTAATTTAATACAAGCAGCTACACACTATTTAAAACAATAACATTATATGTGAACATGAAAACATTAGACAGCAAATTGTTAAAGTTACCCATATGTGGATGATTATTATTGACCACGACTGTATGTATGTACGTGAAATATTGCGTAATTTTTTCTGCAAAGTCATTATTCCAGCCATATGAGGCACCAGTCTTCAATAGGGTGTAGCTAAATAATTCCTTCATTCTTGCAGGGTACGGTAGCAGTGAGGAAAGTGAGTGGGAGTCTGAAGTAGAGGAGAGCGAGGAGAGTGGGTGTGAGGGACTTGGGTTCGGGGAGAGACCACATCCCGGGCCGAGTCTGTCACCCACACAGCATCCTGAACCACCTTCCCTATCAATACCACAACATCCTGGACCTACTTTATCACCCTCGCAACATCTTGAGTCTACACTGTCCACCCCACAACATCCGGGACCCAGTCTGTCACCGTCACAGCATCCCGAGCCAAGCCTCTCTCCTCCGCAGCATTTTGGACAGACCCTATCGTCCTCACAGCACCCTGAGTCTATTTTCATATCCCCACAACAACAACAACACCCAGGACCCACGCTCTCCCCCACACAACAACAACAACAACAACAGCAACCTGAACCCACACTAACACCCTCACACTTCCCATCATTGGTCAGTGAGTCAATATCTAACATACCCTCACACCATCACCCCCAACAACAACAACAACAACAACAACAGCTACATCATCACCCAGGAAGCGATGATGACAGAGAGTGGAGTGCTGACCACTTCACCCCCAGCCTCCTGCCCTTCACTGCCACCCCAGGGCTACACATGGTGCCCCCAACCACGCCCCTCGGTTACTTCCAGCTCTTCTTCACGAGGGAGATGCTTGAATACCTAACAGAGGAGACCAACAGACACGCCAGCTTCAGACTCCACGGTGACCTC
>JAWQEG010004274.1:67500-69609 GCA_033782935.1 Petrolisthes cinctipes
CAGTATACACTGCTGTATACAAAGGAATAATACACCCCCTGTGTGTTGGTGGTCCACACACCAGTACAACACAATAAACAGTCTCCCGTTGCAGTACACCTCATGTAGACTTGTAATCCATGTAGACAGATCTCGTCAAATCCATTAGAAAGTGACCACCAGATCCTACAACAATGTTTATTCTAGCCCTGTGGGGGATGACTAATATTCACAGAGAATTAAGTCAGTCCCCATGGGCAGTGTAGAGTTCTTTTTACTGCCACTTATGAGCGACTTTAAACCTTTAATTAAACAGGCAACAATAATGGATGAAAACCTTATATATAAAAACAGGGATAAAGAGAGACAACACATTGCTATAACCTCAGTACAAAAAAAAAAAAAAAAAAAAAAAAAATATATATATATATATAATAATAATAATAATAATAATAATAATAAATAACCAAACAGGCAACAAATATGAATGAAAGCCTTATTAAAAAAAAAAAAAAAACAATGGTAAGAAGAGAGATAACACCTTTCTATAACCTCAATACAAATAAAATAATAATAATAATAATAATAATAATAAATAACCAAACACAGTAAAAAAAAAAATAGATGAAAACCTTAATTATAATATACAATTGATAAGACGTGTGAGAAAGCAAGCAAACAAGAATGAATGCATGAATGAATTAAATGAATGCATGAATGAATTAAATGAATGCACCACGAGTTAACATGTAAAATTTTTATTCAACATGTCATCTTTACAAATGAATACACACTATGACAACCATATAATATTATATAAAGTCATATAAACAATCTATAACACACTCATACAGCAGCTAATAATATAGGGTAGTCCACTATTATTATTATTATTATTATTATTATTATTATTATCATTATTATTATTATTATTATTTTTTTTTTTTTATGTTTTGTGGTTTTTTGGTTTTTTGTTTTATTTTTTTTTTTTCCCCGCGGTTGGTTGGTTGGTTGGTTGGTTTGTTTACATTCTGCTGATCTGCTACTGATGATGATTTGGTGGTGGGTAAAGTTGGCGGGCTGTGGTATGGAGGCCTGTGTTATTGGTGGAGAGAGAGCGAGAGAGAGGGTGGGGAGGGGGGAGGGGGATAGGGAGAGAGAGGGTGGAGGCGGGAGGGAAGGGAGAGAGAGAGGGTGGAGGGGGGTGGGAAGGGAGAGAGATGGGGGGGGATAGGGAGGGTGGAGGGGGGTGGGTGGGAAGGGAGAGAGAGGGTGGAGGCGGGAGGGAAGGGAGAGAGAGAGTGTGGAGGGGGGTGGGAAGGGAGAGAGAGGGTGGAGGATAGGGAGAGAGAGAGATGGTGGGGGGGATAGGGAGAGAGAGAGAGGGTGGGGGGGATAGGGAGAGAGAGAGAGGGTGGGGGGGATAGGAAGGGAGAGAGAGATGGGGGGGGGAAGGGGAAGAGAGGGGGGGAAGGGAGAGATGGAGGGGGGGGAAGGGAGAGATGGAGGGGGGGGAAGGGGGAGATGGAGGTGAAGGGGGGAAGAGAGAGAGAGGGGGGGGGGATGATAAGATAAAGAGAGAGGGGGGGAATAAGATTAAGATAAAAAGAGAGAGAGATAGATAGATATATAGATAGATAGAGATGGAGAGAGAGAGAGATGGAGAGAGAGAGATAAATAGATAGATAGAGAGAGAGAGAAAGATAAATAGATAGACACATATAAAGGATGAAGGAAGGAAGAAGGGGAAACGAGGGGAAAAAGAACAACAACAACAATAACAATAATATAATAATAATAATAATAAAAAAAAAACATTTGGGTAACAATAAATTTAGACGCAAAGAAACAAACATACATACATATATATATCACACACATACAATCAAGCCTCAATAAATAAATTAATACAGCTGTCACTTTTACCCCCCAGGCCAAACGGACAGACAGACAGGAAAAAAAAAAGTAAAAAAAAAAAAAAAAAAAAAGTAAAAATAAATAAAGTAAAAAAAAAAAAAAAAAGTAAAAATAAATGAAAATAAAAAAAGTCAAAACAATAAAAATAAATAAAAAAAAGTCAAGAAAAAAAAAAGAAGTAAAAATAAATAAAAATAACAAACAAACACACAC